>CAAKMY010044867.1:0-10861 GCA_901111285.1 Corrigiola litoralis | reverse complement strand
CAACACTGGTCTTTTCAGTGCACGTTGACCTCACTTGTGCACACCTGAGAAACTTCCCAGGAGGTCACCCATCCTTGTACTACTCCCAGCCAAGCACGCTTAACTGTGGAGTTTCTAAGTCAATGGGCTCCCTGAAAAGAAGTTGCAACTTGTTGGTATGAGTAGTACTATCAATCCGTTTAAGCACTCATCAATTCTCAATCTCAAATGTGGGGTATCACACACTAGATAACATTTGTCACTATAGGCAGCCATATGATGGAGATAAATAAGGAAGGTGTAGGGTTTTTTTTTTTTAAAGACAAATAATTGTGGTGTTGACACATGACACACTCTTTTTCAGTTTAAGTTTAGACGATTTGGTGAGCCCGTGCAAGGCACATAAAGAATCTTGTGTCTTATTGTAATCAGATTTCTTACCGTGTGTGTGTAATAGGTTAATATCTACTACTTGTCCTTTTTAATAGAATTTTTTTATTGGCCCTAGCTCAAGATGAGAACTTTGTTTCACTAGGCGAGTCTCATTAGGGCACCCACGTACTCCTCTGAAGTTATGATTTTTCTTAGAATCAAGTTTGACTTTGGTGCACCTTCTTGAATATAATTGTCTTAAAATGAAATACCTTGATAAGTGCGCTTTGTGATGGAGACCAACACGCTGTCAACTATAATAAATTTATTCCATACTCAAAACTCATGATATCTGTATCATAAATGAAACAATCTTTCTATGATAAATGAAACAATCTTTCTATAATATTTCATGAGAGCGGTAGGTAAAGGGAAAGTATCAATGCATAAATGATAATTCCTTTTTGTAAGAACAATGATACCTTCACCCTTGTTTGTGAAGCCTACATTCCATATTTTTTTCTTTATCATACAATTTTTGTGATCAACTTCCTAGCAAATCAAACGACAAGAAATATCAATGATAAGTGTAATATAAAGGAAGAGCATCACACATTTTCAACAAAAAATACATGCATAAAACAAGAACAATATAGCCATTATGTGAGCATTTCATTCAATTCAAATATCTCACACTAGTCGATGAAGAGAGAGAATGCTTGAGTTTGAGAGTGTTTTACTATGTTTCAGATGGAGAGACTTAAGAGTTATGGTTAAGGTGGGTTATCGAGTTAATGTGTTATACCTTAGGAAAAATTGATGTGAAATAATATAAACTATGGCTGATCAAACAAAAATAATCCCAACTACAGAAATATACATTAATAATCCCACATATTGGTTTTGTTGATGCTACTGGTCCAAAACTAACTAAATTGAGTTTTCTGTCAGTTTTATTAGCGATGAGACTAATCTACCCTCATCCCCTTCCCCCATCCCCTAACACATGCGCAGAACCCCTCCCTTTTTTCTTTATTTTTCTTCCCCATTCCGTCTTTCTCCCATGTTCTCTCTGTCTTTTACATACACATCCCATTTCCCATCTTATTCGAAGTAAGTACTAACTTCAATTCTAACAAACACGAAGTAGTCCAACTCCCCCTACCTCTCGCTTACCAACTGCCAAACCGCCGCTAGAAAACCCACCACTTTCACACCACCACAACCTCCTATTACCCTCCCCATTCGCACTCCCATGCCCCTCCCGCAACACGTAAAACTCATCACATCACCACCCACCTCCATCCCACATTCCTTGGCAGAAAATGTTGCACTTAGAAGGTGAGATTTGATAATTTGGAGCCAGAGAGTGTAAAATTAATGACTCGTGAGGTTGTGATTTTACACCGGCTAGATCATCCTAATGTTGTATAAAACTTCAAGGATTGGTGACCTCAAAAATGTCTTGAAGCATGTACCTTGATTTTGATTATATGAACCATAATTTGGCTGGTGTCGCTAGCTCATGGACCAAATTTACAAAGTTCATAGTACAATGGAGTGTTTGCAAGGGGGGAGAGGAGTGTTACGGATGTCCAAGGTGGTTTTAGAGAGAGAATATGGAAGGAGAGAGAGATTATGGGGAAAGAAATAGAAAGAAAAAGGGAGGTGCATGTTCTGCGCATGTGTTTGGGGAAGGGGAAGGGGATGTGGGTAGTTTAGTCTCTTTACCATTAAAATTGACGGAAAATTCAACTCCGTCATTTTGGGACCACTAGTTTCAACAAAGCAAATACTTGGGATTATTACCATATATTTCCGTAGTTGAGATTATTTTTGTTTGATCACCCATAGTTTGGATTATTTATATCAATTTTTCCTATACCTTATTGCCTTATCAGATTGTTAAACTGACTTTTTGTCCATTTTAAGATTTTCAAGTATGAATTTCGGATATTTTATTGGATAACTCAATCAAATATCCAAATATGATTTTTGAATATCAATACCTATATCCGATCTGAAATCCATATTGAATAGATATCCTTACAATCAGATCGCATATTGCATCAGATTCTTGAATACTTTTAAACCAAATATATCACACATTTTCTCCTATCCCTAAGTGCAAACCTGACGAGTGACGACTCCAAACAAAACATGATTGCCGATATTATACACTTTCACACATTTATTATTTCACTCAGGAAAATACGTTGTTTAAAAAAGACCCACCAGAAAACTTTAATCATTTTCAGTTTTTAAGTATAAAAAACTTGGATATTCATTGTTATCTTAATTTGCTATCTGAAAAATTAATGTCATTATCTAACATCGTTTAATTGAATTGCTTATCATATGGAATTTTTAAATACTTTTACTTGCCCAAATGTATCACACCTTTTCTCCTTATCCCTAATCACAAAGCTGACGTCCCCAAACAAATATGATTGCACATATTGAATACTTTCACATTAATTTATCTATCATTATTTCATTCAAAGAAAACATTTTAATTTCCCTCCTAAAAGAAATATGCAATAATATCCCCAATTGCAAAGCTGACGACTCCAAACAAAAATGATTGCACATAATGTATACACTTTCACATTCATTCATTAATCATTATTATTTCATTCAAAGAAAATCTTTTAATTTCCCTCCTAAAAGAAATATGCAATAATTTAAAAAAAAAAGACCCACCAAAAAAGGTCTCTTTCGCTCCATATAGTCCTATCTAAGACATCATCTCTTGTGTTTCACACACACACTCATGGCGGATAATCCAACAAGAACACCATCCAACTACACGGCTTGTAGATATTCCCACCAAATTAATTTCGTCCATTTCTTATACATCTCTATTATCTCTGCCCCTTAATTTTTCACCCTTCTTTTTCACTCCTTCCTCTAGATTTCTCCTCATTTTTGGTTTTTCCACCTTTTTTCATACACACCTTTTTCTTGCTCATTTTTGGCAGATCTTGGCATTTTCTATCTGGGTTTTCGCCATTTTTATCTGGGTATTCGCCGCTTTTTTGTTTGTGTGTCTTGATTTTGAGAAAAAGGTCGTTTTTTGGAAGTTATGGCTGCTGCAGTAGCAATGGCAGCTGGGAGTTTAGCTGGAGCTCACAGTCTTTGTAGAGAAGGGCAGTTTTTGTCTGCTAAGGCCGTGTTTGGTTCTTCAGCTAGAAAGCTGTCCATTGTGCCTAGACAAAAGTATAATATTTTCCCTTGATTTAGTTGTATTTGGTTAAGTGTTTAGTTTTATTGGTTTGAAATGGCCATGTTGGGTTGGCTTGATCTGCTTTGTTTTAGTTTGTACTTGTGTTATTGTGGATGGACAAAAGAGTGACTTTTCTCTGTTTTCTTGTATTTGGATTAGTATTTAGATCAACAGAAAGTCTCCCGGGAGACCGTAATTTTTTATCATAAAAGTAGACGGAGCCATGCTGAAGCAATAGAGGGATATATCTATCTTTGATTTGACTTGTTGGAAGCATGAGTTGATTTAGTTGGACGAAGCTCGTCTATTTTTATGATGAAAGCAGATGGTGTTTTCTGAGAATTTGTGTTAGTTTTATTGATTTGAAATGCCAAATGGGTATTTGTTTCTTTGGAAAATTTCGGAGTTGGGTTGGATTGATCTGTTTGTAGTTTGGTATTGTGTTATTGTGCATAGACTGAAGAGTGACTTCTCTCTTTTTTCTTTGTATTTTGATTTGTAGTTAGTTTGAATGATTTGAAATGTCAAATGGGTAATTGTTAGTTTGGGATTTCATAGTTGCTTTTGAATGATCACATTTCATAGAAAAGACTGTGTACTTTTAAGAGTTCCCTGTAAGCGAAATCAACCAAGCTTCCAACGAGCTCAAGTCAAATCAGAGCTGTGTATCTCTTTGTTGGGCCAGCATGACTTTGTCTACTTTTCACATAAAAAAGACGGTCTCTACCAACACTTTGTGTGGATTGATTTGCTTTGCTGAAGTTATTAATTTTAAGAATTAAGGTGCAATAAATCATAGTGGGTTACAATGGATAAACTGTGGTTTGTTAGAACAACTGAATAATTTTGTTGAAAGTTTTATATTGGTTTAAACTTTAAAGTGTAAAAATGCCCTTGTTAGATTTTTGTGAAAACTATGATTACAAATTTTAGAATCAAGAGATGCTTCAGTGGTTGGAACTATCGTCTTTTAAGTCCTAACAGAGAGGTTGACGGCTTGATTTTTATTTGCACCTTTGTGTGCTCCTCTCAAACCAAAAAATGAAACAAAAAATTAATGTTCCTTTTTTTCTTTATAAGGGGTAGCACTCTCAGTTCCAAAGTTTGTAGCCAGATATAAAGTTATGAGATACTATATTAATAGAGTTGTGGTCAAAGTTAGCTAATTCTAGGAATAGATATCAATGTTTCCATTGCATGCATTGAAATGTTAGAATGAGTATTGGGGTACCTTAATTTGGAGTTTATATTGATGGTAGCGTTTTTTGATCAGGTTTCCGGCTTCAATAGCACCAATCAGCAGTCCTCAAGCTTCATTGACTGCTGCCGTGGAGGTATTTATTTGTCTAATATGTAATGAGGGGTTGAATTGGTTGAAAAAGAGGTTCCTTCGCTTATGTTGTTTCTATATTATGTGGGGAATTTGTAGGACGGAAGCTATCATGACACGGAGGATGTTCCAACCCCAAAAGTTATAATTGATCAGGATTCTGACCCTAATGCAACTGTGGTAGAGATAACCTTCGGTGACCGCCTTGGAGCTCTTCTTGATACGGTATGATACCAAAATTTCTGCTTCTTAACATCTTTTATTTTTCGCATCCAAATTTAGTGTTTTATTCCTGATTTAATCTATGTTATTTGTGTCATTACTATGCTAAGGCTCTCATGATTATCATGTGATTATTGACAATCTGGCTTCCAGATGAATGCTCTGAGAAACATCGGGCTCAATGTGGTGAAGGCAAATGTCTTTCTGGATGCTTCTGGGAAGCACAACACCTTTGCCATCACTAAAGCGTATGTTGGTGCTGCTAAAAGATTCTGCTTTTGAGTGGGGCATATTGCTTCAGTACCTGTTGTTGTTTGTCTCATTGTTGCTCTTCTTAGTGTGTGTGGAAGCTCAATGATAATAGTTCTTTACATCCTTGAGTTCAAGCCGTTTTTCTTTTGCCTTCTACTGTTCTTTCATATGGGTTGGTGTCTGCACTTTGTCGCACATACACATTTAAGCCGAAACTCCACGTGTACTTCATCGCAGTGAGGCAGCAGTTTCTGGGATTTATTCTTTTCTGGGTGCATTGGTTTCAAAACTGAGGTTGATGTCAGATATTGGCTGTTGCAAGCTTATGTTATGTTTATAGTATACACACTCATCTATCTTCATTATCTCTTGAAGTGGAAGCTTTTGTTCAATGTTTTGCCGACCTTTTCAGGAAACTGTAAATCCTTTATATGTTAACCAAATTTTCAAATTTTGGTGATTCTTGTGCTTGTGTTTAGTAAATACATCTGCTTTGGTAAGCTGTCGAATAGGAAGCTATAGTACTAAAAGTTGCTTTTGACGCACTTTTGGTTCATGTAAATCGTATTTATTTTAAACAAACACCCAAACTTTTGCTAGCAAACTATTTCTGGTAAACTTCTGATTGGCAAACTATATCTTGTTTGATAAGCTGTGGAATTGCAATTTAATGCCAAAGTTTGTTTTCATGTTTCAGATGTGTGTGCTGTTATGTTCAGTCAGTAATATTATTTTTTTGCTGTGTATTGCTGCATCCATTGACTGTGGGAGGATTTGCATTGTAGTGATACCGGAAGAAAAGTTGATGATCCAGAGTTGCTGGAGCAAATTCGTCTGATCATTATTAGCAACCTGCTTCAATATCATCCGGTATTCATATCTAGAATTCACCTCAAGATTGAGGCACTTTGATTCAGTGAAAACTAATAAACTAGTGCCAGGATTCTAACATTTCTGCATTCTGCTATTCTTTCCAGGAGTCAAGTGCTCAATTAGCAATGGGAGCAGCATTTGGAATTACCCCTCCAACACAGCAGGTAACTCAACCTCAATTTCATATGGTTGATAATTTCTTGGTTATTCATGCCTGAAAATTACTTTTTTATGGGTACCTGATTGCAAATACTACTTAAACAGCTTGGGCTTGCAATGTATTTTTTAATAGGTCAATACTTAAGTCTCGCAATGTTTATCAATTAGGCGTTACATAGAGTAATACTCGCTCCGTCCATTTCAGGTTGTCAATTTGACTTATAATACTTTGTCTTTGACCATTATTCTTATCTATACACGACTCTCTTGAAGAACTCATTATGAATATATTTTGGAAGACAAATCCAATAATGTCAATTTTGAGGTGTAACTTTTTGTAATACTTTTATCAACTGATAGACAATACAACAGCATTACATGACCCCAATACCTTGCGTCTACAATAGTTATTACAGAAAGGGTGTTTCCAATTGACCTTGAGACAAAGTGCGTTAACCATCTGCGACCTCATTATAATAGAAGGGTAAATGTTTTTATAAACCATTTTGTTTCAGTCCATTTTACCCCGAACCAAAGAACAATGGATATTTGGCTCCAACGGAAGCAGATGGAGTTAGTAACTGATAGTCAACATTTGTTGAAAAATGTCAAACTGACAATAATTAAAGGACAAAGGTTGTACTTAGGAATATTGAAAGAATCGGTAGAGTCGACAACTTGAGCCACCCTCCCTTTCCCCCCCCCCCCCCCCTCCCCCCTAGGCCTGAATAATCGTTTAACCGCTTTCTTGGTCTGTGAATCCAACAGTTGTGCTCACAAGGCCTGCTTTATTGAATAAAATCATGTGCTGTTTACTAAAGCACCCTCTCTGAACTTCACTAGTGCAGTGTAGAGAAGAAAAGTAGTACATAACGGGTATTCTTAGTTTGTGGAAGAGCAGGTGAAATGGTTGACAGTTTGCCACCCAGAAGGGAGCAGAAGACTGTCACTCCTTTTACCTTCCTGCAGTGCTTCCCATGTTTATCGATGCTTAAATGTCTATTGAGCTCTGGTTATCTGTATGCATACTAGGATTGCTTTTGTGTTTGCTGAGCGGGCATTACTTATATAATAAGAAACAAAATCGTTATTTTCTAAGGGCTAATTTCTCTCTGCTTTTCTATTTGGTTGCGAATTTATCAGATTGATGTGGATATAGCAACGCGCATCAGTGTTGTTGATGATGGTCCGGACCGCAGGTAATGCTATTTATATTCGACCTTATCTTGTTCAGGAGTGATATTTATTCTTGTTCTATTTTGCTATATAGTTAGATGGAATGAAGTAATTATATTATACGCCTAAAGAAATAAGAAATTTAATTGTTCACCTTTTTGGTTTTGCTTCTCTCTTTTGTATCTTGGAACATACAATACTGTGTGAATAAGGCGAAAAGTGATTGGGAGTTAGGTAAAATGATTGATCAACGCACTGTCGAACAGGTGAAATCTTTTATATCGTACTTATTGCATAAATTTTCAGTGTCGCATGCGAAGGATAATTAACCAAACATGGTTCCAGATTCCACGGTTCTTCACTGTTAATATAAAATTTTGGTGCTTCCAAATCATTGCAACACATTTGAGTTTATCCACATATGAGAGGGCTGTTATAGTTTGATTTCCTTCCTTTGCTATCTTCTTGTTTGGAGATATCTTGAGCTACTGCCCGATATCGTCTGTGTAGGTGATATTGAACAAACATAACAGTGATTGTACTGGATACTAGTACAATAGGGTTTTATAGAATCTTAGTTACTATTTCAATTTTTCAACGGTTCCCCATTCTGCACATTCTTTGGAGTTGACATAATTCAAACATTTAGCGTTGTTTCATTTTATCCTGAAATGTAACAAAGTAATGTAAATTGTGCAGCTTGCTTTTTGTTGAAGCTGCTGATCGTCCTGGATTGCTGGTGGATCTTGTAAAAATCATCACCGACATTAATATATCCGTTGAATCTGGAGAATTTGACACTGAGGTGAGTATCAACTTCAACTTTTTGAACCCTCGACAGAGGGCCAGAAATAACGATTTGTTTCTTTTATCAGTAATGTGGATCTAAAATAAGTAAAATGCTTCTGCTTAATGTATAGGGCTTACTTGCAAAGGCCAAATTTCATGTCAGTTATCGGGGTAAAGCCCTAATAAAGCCTCTTCAGCAGGTAATTATGGATATTAGCAATAGATTCTTCAGTAATGTTTATGGTATTTTGTTAAAAAAAAAGGCCTGTCTAATCGGATCCAATTGTTCAGGTCATTGCGAATAGCTTGCAATACTTCTTGAGACGTCCAACAACAGAGGATGCAAGCTTCTGATCTCTCACTGAGAGGACGATGATAACTTGTAGGAGGTATATTTTATTTGTATAATCTCAGTGCAATTCATCTGTTGCAGCCAGGCTGCTGAATGTTGTAAAATCGTTTATGTTGAGATGTAGGTAATTGATACAAGCAGAATTTACATTTATCATTGATACTGTAAATGGAAATGTAAAACACAGAAAGCAATTGAACTGCCATCATGGCCTATTCATAGAATTATAGGTGGACATGTTTATATTGTACCCATGCATAGTTGGTTGATCATGCAAACCAAAAAACCATGCAGACTATTCCAACTTTGACATATTTGGGCATAGCGATAACTATTTTCTTTCTTTTCTGTCTTTTTCTTTCTGGTTTTCTTCCCCCTTATTCAGCTCATCATCCCAACAAAAACTCCGCAGACTCGACATCACATAACAGGCTATATACTAGCATTATAGTTTTCTACCTTCGAGCAAGAAACAATGTAAATTGAACTTGTCCACTGGCAGTCCTGTCTAAGCGATAAAATATGCATCACATTATGGTTTCATATTAACCAACAACCATTGCTTAAACCCACCTACCTACTGACAAAAGAAAACCCACCCATATTTATGTCACAATGTTAACTTGATTTACAGCTTTAGTTTGACCAATGTCCAAAAAAAAAAAAAAAAAATGTTAACTTGTTAAGTGCCAAAGCAAACTGTCCACTAAGCTGCATTATTAGCGATTTAGCGTCAAAGGTTTGGCTTCATGAGGTGCTCTATATAACGAGTCATTCCACAAAACTATAGAGTATAAATAATACACTTTAAAGCGTGAGAAAGCAACTGGAATGTGCACCACCAGGAAGTCTTTGCATCGAGAACCAGAGTACGACGGTATTAAGATACGCAAAACAACTACATCCATTATCCATATGGTCTAATGTACCTTTGAAACGCAGGACTAAACGCATTTCATTTCCCTTTCAGATCAAGGTATCGATCAAACAATGTTTGCCGCTTTGTAATTGAAGCTTGCGGGAAACCGGGAAGCCTTTTAATCATTTCCTAGTTTACCTTTTTGGTTAACAAATCACCACACATAATACATTTCGTCAAAATACTTTATAACTAGTTAGCATCCCGTGCTTCGCACGGTCAGTTAGTATATGTTATATAATAATATTGTTATGTATTTTTTCACAAATATTTATTTTAATTAAGCATAACTTAAATTACCGACTATAGTGAGTATACTAACCCTATCTATATAGTGTACGTCCCCTATTTAGTATAACTATACTAATCAACCATAGTGAGTATACTCGAAATACATACTATAAGTCAACCATAATGAGTATAATTCAATAGTATTTAATTATAGTTTATGCTATATAATAATATTGTTATGTATTTTTTAACAAATATTTATTTTAATTAAGTATAACTTAAATTATCAACTATAGTGAGTATATTAACCCTATCTATATAGTCTACGTCCCCTATTTAGTACTCCCTCTGTCCTTTATTAAGCTTCCACCTTTTCTTATTGGGGTGTCATTAATAAGCTTCCACTTTCTTTTTTTGGCAACTTTAGAAAAGGCAAATGACCAAAGGGGCAAAGGGTCCACAATATAATTATCTTTTACTATCCAAATCTCACCCCTACACACCCCGGTCACTGTCTTCCCTACCCCCACCCACCTCCGACCAGAGCCCCTCCCCACCGGCCACCATCGTTCACGGCCCAGATCCCCTCCCTCTAACCACCGCCCGCATCCCCTCCCCTGACCACCGCCCATATCCCCTCCCCCTGACCACTGCCAAATTCCCTACCATACCCATCCCCCCTCACCCGCTTCTCACATCCCCGCCGCTCACCACCACTCACATTCCCTCAGCCACCTGCTGTTCACCACCGGCCAGATTGTCTCCCCAACACTCCATAGAGATCTCCGCCACTCCTCATTGCTCTCCACCCCCTCCGGCGCCCTTACATACCCACCGCCACTCCTCATCGCTCCCCACCCCCTCTGGCGCCCTTTCATACCCACCACCTCTCACACCCTCCCTAAATCCTCCGACGCCCTACCCACCAAACATGCAGTGAACCAATAGCAATCCTGGCACGCGTCTCCTCGCCGGCGGACA
>CAAKMY010044838.1:0-11097 GCA_901111285.1 Corrigiola litoralis | reverse complement strand
CTACTTTCCAATATATAAGATAAAATATAGTCAGGTGAGATCTTGTTTGATTTGTCTTGATGAGTAGATTAAGAATATCAAACTTTTATAATTTTTACTAACATATAACTAAAGATATTTAACATATAAAATGTGCGTTGACAAACATGAAAAGTCAAACAGGAACATCATATGAAAACAGAGGGAGTATTGAACTACAAACATAACAATCTTGGTGTTTATCCTCACAATGCCAAATGCAAGCAATATAAATTCACTAGCTCGTACGATATGACATACAATTAATATATTTGTCGAATACAATGGCCAAACAATTTAAGTATTCCTTGCTATATGCCATCATTGTAAATAAAAATGAGATGAGATCTATAGTATGTTTCGCTCTTTTATCATCAATTATCACATAAAGGGTGTTGTTACTAAAAAACAAGGGTTTGAGGTAAAGTGGTTTTGAAATACTACATTTGTAATTTGACATAGTAAGTAAGTATATTAACCACATTAATATAAGTAAACTTACGTAACACAAAAGAATAAACTTGTTGTGTTGTGCATAACATTTCATCAAAGACGTAACTACCAAGCAACGGGTGCAAAGCTCTTATCAATTGCGCTCGTCTTCTAGGAGTACCACAACTATGATCTCTACAAGCACCAAAAAAGAGTACATGAAATATCTAAAATATTTGCCAAATAATAATAAGAGTAATTTCAAGATCGTCGATATGAAAGTGAGAATATCTAAACCTTGAATAAGAAGATTTCATCTTAACCCAAAGTAATTAGATCAGTTGCTAAAGGGATTGTTCTAACTTAACCAGATGTCTGAGATTTGAGATCCTGAAAATGTAGCAGTTGTTCTACCCGATTCGAATTCGAACTAAACTATATAGTGAAAACCCAAAAAAAAATAAAAAAAATCATCTTATAAGATACTCCCTGATTAGGTCATGTCAAACCTAACAACCTTGAACAAGCTCATGCTCACGAGTCATGACATAAGCCAAAAAAGGGGAAGAGATTAGAATGATTGGGGATGAGTTGAAGAAAGTGAGGAGAACTGGGCTAAACATGATCAGAAAACATACGGCCCATGTCAGCACTCACCACCCGATCTATAGCCTTAAGGCGTCAATCAAAATCATTGGTCACACCGCCACATACATTACGCACTGCAGATAACAGTATAAGGAAAGAAAATAATAACAATAACAACAGTATTAGGAAAACGGTAAAACGTGGGCAGAAAGGTAAAACCCCAAAAAAGGCAAACAGTAAAAACACAAACTCATCTTGTAGCCTCTTTTTGTTTCAAACACACCCAACCAAACTCCACCCCTTTTTTTCTCTCTCTTTAAACTCAAACTAAACTAAACTCAACTCAACTCAACTAAACTTAACTCACTTCCCTTGTCTCCCTGGCGGCTCACTCTATTTTTTTTCTCTCTCCTAGTTTTTATACAAAAACCCTAATCCTACTTTTTTCATATATTGTTATTAGGGTTTGTACAAATATAGTAAAAAACTTTATATTTTTTTTATATATCTGGGTATTTTTGGATCCGAATAAAAAGGGTAATAATAATGGCTACCGTGGCCCCACAAGGCCCCACTCCGACGTCGGCCGAAGACGAGGCGTTGAAGCGTAATACTGATTGTGTTTATTTCCTTGCCTCTCCTTTGACCTGTAAAAAGGTATATTTGTTATTTTATGTTGGTTGATTTTATTTGATTATTGTAAATTTAATTATTGTGAATTTGATTATTATTGTTAGTTGTGATTTATGCTGATTTGTTTTGGGTTTGTTTAGTTTGTTAGTTTAGTGTTTTTGATTTGTTTGTTAATGATTTAGATCTTTGTGAATTTGTGAATGTGGTGTTTGGTTTTTGATTGGGTATGGTGGGATTTTGTTGGTTTGATGGAGATCTGTGTACATATGGTGTGTTTGATGGTGTGATAACGTAGATTTGTATTAATTGATGCATATGATTTATAGTGATTGATGCATATGATTTATATTGATAAGAAGGTGTTTAATTGTTGTTGCTATTATAATTTTTGGAATATACAGTATAAATTAGGTTACTGAAATTCTTTTTCTAGCTTCACTGGCAATTTGATCCTACTGGTCGTAGGTTGCGATTTACCAGGATGTATGATTGATGAATTAAACAATCAATTGATGGTATTGTGATGCTTTCTGCAATATATTTCATGAGAGGGAATATTTCCTAGTTGTATTTTTGATCTAAGGTGTATACTGATCTGCTGTTGCCCTTGTTTTCAGGGAGCTGAATGTGAGTTTCGACATAGTGATTACGCTCGGATGAACCCGAGAGATTGTTGGTACTGGTTGAATTCAAATTGCTTGAATCCCAAATGCCCCTTTCGCCATCCTGTAAGTTCTTCTTTCGTGTTTCGTTTTTATTTAGCCCCGCTCCCTCTGCATGTCCTTTGTGATTGACACTTCTTGATTAATTACTGTAACAGACAGTACTAACCATCATTTACTCTTTTTTCAGCCGTTGGATGGTTTGGTGCCGCCTCAAGGTGGAAACTTTGCTGGGCCTCCTCCTTCTGTGCCCCCTGGCCCGCCTGTTCCTGTCCCCTCTACTACGCCTCAGGGCGCAGCTAAGCAAGCAGTTCCCTGCATTTTCTTTCAGAAGGGATACTGCTTGAAAGGGGACCTTTGCCCTTTCTTACACGGTCCAGTTCCTCCTAATGGTAAGATCCAACAGGTTCCTGTTCCAGCTGCGGCTGCCAGTGCCCCCGTACCTCACACTTTCAAGAAAGCTTTTGGAGGTCCTGAAAAATGTACTCAGCCAAAAATGACTTTCGGTACAAATGCATCTAAGGTTGCTGAGGCTCCTCGTCATGCATATGCAGCGCCCAAGGTTGAGGCAGCTCGGCCGACAGAAGCAGTGCCTGCTGTGAAACGTTATCAGCCTCCTAGCCGCGTAATTGATGAGGCTCCTAAGTACAGAGAAACAAAAGCACCTTCCATGGACAATGGGAACTTGCGAAGCAGGACTTCTCGTGCACATCATGCTAGCTCAGTTGATGACCAGATTTTCCAGAATGGCAGGGATGCTGATGATTCATTGAGGGAATCCTCTCCTGGATTCGATGTACTTGTGGATGATAAACTCAGAGAAGATGAATACTATCCCAGCGAGGATCAATATGGGAGAATGAGAGATCATGACAGAAGAAGTCTGAATGATTTTGACTTGGGGCGTCGTGATGATTATAATTCAGTAGCTGACATTGACCCCGAAATTCATCATAATCGACGTGGCTATGACTCATATGACCGTTTGCCGGAGAGATATACTCGGGAGCAGCGCAGATCATCAGAGAGATCTATGGGTGAACCCGTTCATTATGACAGGAGAGGTCCTTATAAAGCAGAGAGTCCTGATTATGTTCCAAATTCTGATCTTCGTCATCGTCTATCGAAACCAAGGAGGGATAATGGCCTGAAATCAGTTGTTAATCGTGATTACTATCCTGACAAACGTGCTGAGGACCGAGACTACCGGAGTTCTAGAAGGGATTCACGTCGTTCACCTGCACGAGATACTTTACTTGGCAGCCGTCTTCAGGGCAGAATAAAGCTACCAAGAAGATCGTCTCCGGTTAGTGGTGGGAACATGTATTCAGAAAGGGAAAATGACAGGGGAAGGAACCGGGGAAGATCATCTCCAAGCCGGCCTCAAGTCTCTTCTATCCAAGGTAGACTTCGTGATAGATTGAGTGGACGTACGCAGGATGAGAGCAATGAGGGGAGAAGTTTAAGAGGTCAAGTGATGAGAAATGACTCTATTGAAGCTAATGGTGCCGGCTTTGCTGCTCCCAAGAGATTATCGGAGCTTAGAGGCCCCAAGCAGACTGATTTCAACCAGCCGCAGCTGAAGGGTCAGCCATCAGTTTCTGGGGGAAAACTGAGAGACACTGTCTTGGCGAGTTCTTTAGGAACTGAAGCTGATGTCCGATTTGATGGCCCCAAGCCATTAAGTGAGATTTTGAAGAGAAAAAGAGGTGCTGGAATAGCAGCTTCCACGGATAGATTGAATTCTGACAATAAAGAAGAGGAAAAGCAGAATGAAAATGATAGAAACTTGATAAGCAGCAACACAAACTCTGCTGCAGATACAGGGAAACACGGTGCTGGTAAAGAAGAGGACCAGTCTCCAGCCGCAGACGGAGATGAAGAAGAGGGTGAAATTTCGAATAAAAAGACAAAAATTGTTGAGGCTGAGCCTATTACAAATGATGAAGAACACCCTGAAGAGGATGTAGAAGAGGGTGTAGTTGGTGGGGAAGAGCATGAGCATGAACATGAGCTTGAGCATGATCATGATGAAGAGTATGACCAGGGGGATGGGGAATATGAATATGAACAGGATGATGGTGAGGGTTATGATTTGAATGAAGGTGAAACTGCTGACCATGAGGACGACTTGATGGATGAGGATGATGGGGATGATTTTGCAAAGCAACTTGGTGTTTCCTTCTAAATTCTAAGCGTTGAGGAGAATGATTTTTCGCTTGTCAATGCTGTTTCTAATTAAAAGAATTCAGGTTTCATCTTTTTTCTTGTATTGCGTTCTAATTGTATTATACTGATAAAAGGGAAGATTTCTTATGTATGGACCTTCATTGGCTCCCACCTTTTGTTTGTAGACCACATCATTGTAACAGTTTTAGAGTAATGGAAAGAAAGCTTTAGGTGTCTGATTTCCTTCATACAGATACATATGTTACATGGTTTTTATGTTTTGCTACAAAAATTATCCAAACAGAAGTATATATTAAAAAAAAAACTATGATCAATTTAAAGGCAGTTCAATTTTAACTAAAAAAAAATAAATGTAGTGAGTATACGTTCCTAAAGAAAACAAATTTATCCGCAGTACAGTTTACTAGCTATTTATCTCAGCGAGTATACCACTACTACAATTGCAGGATTTTTGATACTTCAGCTTTCAGGCAGCTTTGACCGCTAGACTGAAAAGCATAGAGGGTATATTCTACCTCTTGTCAAGCTGTCGTGACTCGTGACTTCGAACATCAGTTGATAAGCTATCAGTTTGACTTTTTATTTATTTTCCACAGTTGACGCCAAAGTCCATCGTTTTACTCCAAATTTGAAGGAAACTTACTGTTGGCCGTAGATACATACACACGTTAGAATTGCGGCGATAAAAGTTTGTGGGGGCAGAAACACGATTGAGCTTTTGATAGAAGAGATTCCTTTTAGCAGTGCATAGTCTGCTTATCTCCATTTTGCCAAAATTGTCAACATTGGACGATACAAGATCACCTGAATACCTGATATAAAGAAAAAACCCAGCACTCTACAACTCTTTAACCACTAGATCAATACACTTGAGAAGGTGATTACAACTTCTGATATAACTCTCAACACTAGATCATCAATACACTTGATAAGGTAATTCGAACTTGTGATTTAATATTTCCAAAATTGATGTCTTTACCATTAGTCCATTAGGCAAAAACATACATGGTCAGCTACGTACTGCCTTACTGCCTACGCCATTAGAACTTATGACTTGAGCTTTTCAAGAACTCTTCCGACCTTATTTGTACAGTATTCTAATTTTCTTTTCAATATAGATCAGTCAAGTGCTTTTAAGGCTTCCCCCTCTTTAAGCAGTTATTTGTCCCCAATGTACAGGGTATAATGTTTCAGGATCTGATTTCTTAGGAGAAAAGCGTTAGTGGAATTAGTGGCTTTTGATAGAGGTCTATGTCCCCCACCACTTGGTTTTCCAAGTATCAAGTGGTCTATGAAGAGCTTTTGTGCACCAATTCTAAAGGATCACGGAAAAGCAAAGATTTGAATAGTTCCAGTATTTCGACATCTCAAGTATGACAGCTTTATCTCAACAGATGTCGAATTATTTTCTGAACTTGTTAATCATTTCCTGAACTTGTACATGGCTGAACAGACAAGTGAAAACCAAAAGGTATATTATTCCAGTTCCATCATATCAAGTTGGTTTGTCCTTTGGGAAACATACACCATCAAGCCTGGGCCAGTTAGTATGATTCCTAAACAATGGAGTATGGCTCTGAAACTTAACCACCACATCATGGTAAACTATCGAGTCTCGTCTCCCTGCAATTGACTTAACAAAAGGCAGTCTTCCACAGGTTTCTCACAGGATTGGAAAAGTGAATGCATGAAAAATATTACCTGCATTGATCAGAAGTTTCCAGATTTCAAATAGTTCACCAATCAACATGCTTGTTATAGAGCATAAGATGAAACACAATTATATTGACCTTGGAAAGTAAAGACTCCACCGGACCTGAAGAAGGTGAGGCCTGAGGGTGCCCAGGCACCATTATTTATGTGTAGTTGGAACTTTATGCTTGATGCCTGTTGTCTTGAATTCATAGCATAAGCAGCACTGAAATCATCAGGAATCCAGATTGTAAAAGGAAGAATGGACGTTATAGCAACACCTCATGTAAGTTTTAAACGAGATATACCAGCAGCATAGAAGATGTCAACCGCTCAGATCTTAATGTCTACTGAGAGCACCATGATTCTGTAATACAGGTAAAAAAAGTTGTGAACAAATCAGAGGCATAGTTTTAGTTTGATTCTAAAAAAGATGAGCTAAATTAGTAGTACATTACTGTGTTGCTAACAATTGGTAGCCACCTGCACTGAGTTGATTCCTTTATTACAATCTCATTGAAACCTGCAGCAAGTTGTTATGCAGAGGTTCATGAAGTTGCTAACAGAAAATTGCTTGAAAGGACCAAATGTCTACATTATTTGCACAAATAGGACGGAATATTAAAGAGTCGAAAGAGAGATGAACTGGATTTGAATTTCATCAGAGAGCAATAAAGCACTGAATTTACCATGCAACAGATTTTGTGAATGCTTAACTAATTTTCAACCACAACCCACAACTTAGCTTCTTAGCCATCTGGTGCATCTACCAAATATTCTTACCCCAGTTAGACCCCACAAGATACAAGGCATGCATAATTGACATTCGAAGGAGGGATAAAGATTTCACCTGGACTTCTCATTTACCAGGTGGGAAGTGGGAACCTCCATCAGGTTTCTGACTTCTTGAAAATGATTGCTTCGTAAATTTGTCAAGGAGTGGGATAACAAAGAAAGACATTAGTATGTCAATGACCCATCTTCTCTTCGATCTTCGGAAGTTTTGAGGTATCCCGGGTAGTTTCCTGCAGGAAACAAACAATTTCTCAGATTAAACCAGTGACACCAAAGAGTCGATTGCAGGTTGTCTATCATCTGATTCTTCATCAGTTAAGTAGTTACCAGTGACCACCATAGCCAGACAAGAAAAGGCATATCTCCGAAACGACATACAAGCATAAAGGGAGGGTCAGATATCGGATGGATTAGATATACCATAATCTCTGTTATTCTCTTCAAAGGAAATTCACTTTGCTATTCGGCTACAATTAATATTAAGTAGTACGTCTATTACTCACCCAGGCCCCCACAGGTCAATTTAATTGCTTTCAAGTTAGACGGGAATAGAAAATAACAACTGAAGTACCTTAGTTATCTAGTCGCAAGGGCGAAAAGATAACATCCCCTTTCATTCGGATCGTTGGAAAGCAACAACTCTAGGACCGAAATCGTCATGCATTCACCACAATAATGAAATGCAGATTATGCAGGTAGAAGCAATGAAAAAGGTTTACAAACCATCTTAGGTTGGGTTATCGCAACAGATTAGTACACCATATAGCAGCTAGGCCATAAACAGCTTTTCATTCCACAGAAAAAGAAGCATCCAAGCCTAAAAATAAGCAAACATGTCACATAATCAAGAACAGGGCTAACCTCAACCATGAACTTTGCGTATGAGGAACCCGGATATCTGACAAGCACCACAGTCCAAGGCACGTAGACTGGGTAGCAGAACTGATCTCAATTCCCTGAAGTTATAAGCCAACGATGCTCCATTAAAAATCAAGACAAAACCTTGCCAGTTAACCCAATGTTTGTGTGCTATAAGCATCAAAATCACCAACTTCAGTCAAAACCCCACTAGCCATCATTTCATTTTGCAATTTTACAGCCTCCTCAGCTTTTCCCTGGTCACAGTAACTTCTCATTAGTACACCATAAACAACTTTGTCAGGGCGAATACCCTTTCCAATCATCTCATTAAATAGCATTCTTGCTTCTTCAAGTTGTCTCATAGACAGCCCCTGGATCAGACAAGTATAAGCCTGCAAGTCAAGCTCCAAACCCATATCAATCATCTTGCCCTTTAATTTGAGTGCTTCCTCAACGTTGTCAACCTTCAAATTGCCAGAGATTAAGGCTGTAAAAGCAGCTACATCTGGAACCAAACCATTTGCTTGCATTTCATCAAACAGCTCTGTAGCCATCCCCAAGCAGTTGCTTTTACAAAGACCATCAACTAAAGCCGTATATATGACAACATTCGGGGAAAAACCAGTATCTACCATCCTACGAAAATGGTTAAATGCCTCCTCTACTGATCCTGATTTGCACAGACCATCAATCAAGACAACATAAACAACAAGTGTTGGAGCAACACCCAAGTCGTGCATTTCTTCAAACATATCAAGTGCCCCTTTGGCATTCCCTGCTTTGAAATGAGCTTCCATCAAACAAGTATATGCATACAGATCAAGCTGCAGACCTGCATTGGTCATTTTGCTTCTTAAGCTCAAGGCTTCTTCAATTTTTCCATGCTTCATGTTGCCATCAATCAAAGCAGTGAAAGCAGGTCCATCTGGAAGTAATCCCTTAGCTTGCATTTCATCAAAAAGCTTTCTCGCCATTTCCAAAGAATTATTTTTACAATAAGCGTCGATTAGAGATGTATAGATAGAAATATTTGGAGGTAAACCAATAGCTTGCATCCTGCGCATATGGTTAACTGCATCCTGGATCAATCCTGATTTGCAGAGACCATCAATTAAAACGATGTATGTTACAAGAGTAGGAGTGATATCCAACCCTTGCATTTCCTCAAATAGACTGATAGCTGCCTGAGCGATTCCTGCTTTGAAATAAGCATCGATCAGAGTGGTGTACAGAACACAGTTTACCTCTAGACCAATTCGTTTCATTTCAGTAACTAAACCTTTAACTTCTTCGAGTTTTCCTTCGCTGCAGAGTCCCCAGATAAGAGTACTGTATAGTGTCTCGTCCGTCTTAACCTCTTTCGTTTTCATTTCTTGTAAAATATGTTTTGCTCTTTCCATATCACCTACTTTAATGTAGCCATGAACAAGGGTAGTGTAAGTTTTCATGTTGGGAATTATTCCAACTTTTTGCATAGTCTTGAACAACTCTTCTGCTTCTCCAATCCTCCCTTGCTCACACAGGGCATCCAACAAAACTGTATAGGTAACAACATTAAGGCCAAGTCCAACATCCAACATCTCTTTCACCATTTTCGAACCTTCACTAAGATTTCCACTTTTACAATGTGCATCAATTAAAGAAGTATACGTATATTCATTTGGAGTAAGACCAAGACGTCTCATGTCTACAAAAAATTTCATTGCTTCCCGCAACCTTCCATCCTTACAAAAAGAATCAATCAATGTGCTATATGTTACAACATTTGGCTTCAAACCATCACTCTTCATCTGATGGAGAAATTCAAAAGCTAAAGGCAACTTTTCATATTTACATAAACAATTAATGAGTGCATTGTATGTAATAACATCAGGATCACAGCCTACTTCCTTCATCTCTTCATATAAATTAATCGCTACATTTAACAACCCAACCTTCCCATGTCCGTCAATAAGTGTATTATACGTAACAATATCGGGCATTAAGCCCCTATCTTTCATCTGTTTGAACAAAGCCATTGCTCCTACCACATCCCTTTCCTTGCATCTATCATCTATCACTATATTATACGTAAACACCGTTGGGCAAATCCCACACCCAAGCATATCCTCAAAAATCCTCCTCGACATCTCACCTCTCCCCGACTTACAAAGCCTACTCAAAAGGTTATTACACGAACGCACCTTAGGAAAGACCCTACATTGCCTCATCCTCTCGAAACACTTACTCGCTTCTTCGAGCATTCCAAACTCAATCAAAACACTAAACAAAGCATCAAAAACACCATAACCCCAAACACAAACACTCCTAGTCATCCACAAGGCATCAAACAAGTCAACACCCGGCCACCCCGTTGCGGCCGAAATCATCTCCTTTAACAAATGCTGAGCATCATAATACATTCTATTACTAAACAACACATGAACAACTATACAATAAGCCTCAGTAGAGTGCCTAAACCCAACCCTCATTTTCGCCATCCGAAAAAACTTCAACATAACTTTAGGGTCCTCCTTCAACACAACCAACACCCTAGTAACCAAAACAGGAGCTAACACAGAATGAAACAAACCCACAATCCTAACATCATTACTCAACTTATCATCACCATCAAGAACCAATCTTTTCACAAATTCTCTATCAAACAACTCATGAAAACAATCATTTCCAACACTATTACTACAAAAAGGGTGTCTAAATACACACAAAAATCCAGTGACCCAGATCATCAAATTACACTGCAATGGTGAAATGATGATTTGGGTTCTTGGATTATAAGGTATAGACATTGACGCACCTATGCGGAGGTGATTTCTTCTAGCAACAACATTTACAAAGACATTTCTCAGAAAAACTAACATTGCTGAAAAAATATGGTTCAGTGAGCTCCATATGACATATTGGGTGGAAAAAGGTGCAATCTTTGGTGATTTTTGAGGTGGGTTTTTGTTGAAATGAAGAGAAATGTATGAAAGTTTGAAGATTTGTGAAGAAATAAAAGGGTTGAAAATGGGGGTAAGTGTTTATTTTTAGGGTTTATGTCATACAGTCCAGGGGTTTTGGTTAGTAAGTATGAAGGGGAGGGAGGTTGAGGAGAAGGGGTTAATTTTTAATTTTTCCTTTTTTTGAAATAAATTTTTTTATATTTTTTTATTTGTTAAAGAAATGCTTTTTTTTTTTGGGGGGGGGGGGGGCTTATTAAAGGAATGGATTTATAAACTACAGA
>CAAKMY010044836.1:548-24577 GCA_901111285.1 Corrigiola litoralis | reverse complement strand
CCCCCCCCCCCCCCCCCCCATGAAGTCCTTCAAGAGAACAATGTGGTAATCATAAACACAAAACTTGTAAGACAGGATTTTTCCTTTTTACAAGCAGCATTGCCAACAATAACACACAGATTTCCCCTTAGTGAAATGATAATTGTAAAATACCTTATGATGACGATGGTGCCATTCTAAACTTTTGCTGGTGAGTGGTGACATCAGTGATAATAGCATCAATAGTAATCCATTATACACTAGACAGAAAATGTAATAACGGCCAACACTAGCAAGTATTCTGCTGCTGTGAATAGTGATGAAAACCACAATGATAATGACAACAGCCTGGTGTACAAGTGCACAGGGATGAAAATTGGGTGTATTCTAATTGCAGTTGGCCACTCGAATTCTAAAATGCGACAACTTTCCTAGCACGGGCCATGTCTGAAGTAAACCCGGGAACATCATGTCTAATCACCTTTTCTCAAATAGTTGTAGGTTTACCTCTTATTTTCTTGCAATTACTCCAAACAATATTTTGACAATTCATTACAGTAGCTTCTGGATGCCTCTTGACAGAACCATCTTAGCCTCACCTATCGCATCATATCCTCAATAGAAGCTACAATTCTCTTAGATGTCATAACTTCGGTGTTAATATGATCTCTGGGTAAGTCAGTTCTGTGATGGTATGTGTTAAGCAGTGCTTGTGATTTTTAATTGATGCTATCTTTCCAGATCCCAGATCCAGGAATTCGGAAGATGATTCTTCACATGATTCAGTTGAACCCTGATGAACGATTATCTGCTGAAGGTTATCTGCAGAGTTATGCTGGTGTTGTGTTTCCAAATTATTTTTCACCATTTCTGCACAACTTCTATTCGTATTTGAATTCTCTTGACGCTGATGCAAGGGTAAGCGAGTGTCATGTCTAACCTTGACGCTTATGGTTTTTTAAGTTATTTGTATCTAATGCTTGGTTAGCAAATGTTGTTGTAGGTTGTAATGTGTCAAAGTGCTTTCCATGAAATAGTTAAGCAGATGACAAGTAGTAAATCTGGTGATGAGGCAAGTGTTGGGCTTAGGTTACCTGCCAACCCTGCTGATACGACATCCCAGCAAATGGTTCTGAAACAAGTACACAGCTATCCCAAGGGCTCTTCAAGGAAGGATATTGCGAGAAGAGGGTTAGCTCATGAGCGATTAGAACTTCTTGGTGATTTAGGTGCCTTACTCAGGGATGTGGATCATTCAAATCATTTCTCTAGTAATAAGACACCTCATGAGGATACATCTAAATTTCCATTATTGCAAAATCAGCAGGAGTACAGCTTGCAATCACCTAGTCTGTTGCATCAAAGTATTTCTGATGTTTTTAAGAGGCGGGAAGATGCCTTTTTGAAGAAGATCTCTGTGAATGATTTGAAGTCATTGATGTCTGAGTATGACAGTGAATCAGATACTTATCGCATGCCATTTTTACAGCTACCTCCTGATGATGTGAGGTGTGAAGGTATGGTTCTTATCACATCACTGCTGTGTTCATGCATACGTAATGTCAAGTTTCCTCAGTTGCGGCGTAGTTGTATACTACTGTTGAAATATTCGTCTATATATATTGACGACGAAGATCGACTTCAGCGTGTACTTCCATATGTTATTGCTATGCTGAGCGACTCGGCCGCAATTGTTCGTTGTGCTGCCTTAGAGACTTTGTGTGATATTTTGCCATTGGTTCAAGAGTTTCCTCCAAGTGATGCTAAAATCTTTCCTGAGTATATTCTCCCCATGCTCTCCATGGTCCATGATGATACTGAGGAAAGTGTGCGGATTTGTTATGCAAGCAATATTTCCAAACTTGCGTTGACATCTTATGGGTTTCTAGTCCACTCAATAAGGTTAAGTGAGGCGGGAGTGTTGGATGAACTGAGTGCACCTGCTACGTCACTGGCACCAGGAACTGACAAAGGACAGGCACTCAAACTATACAGCAATGCACAGCTTGCTCATCTTAGAAAATCCATAGCTGATGTGGTGGTGGAACTTGTAATGGGTCTAAAGCAAACGCCAAATATTAGGAGAGCTCTTTTACAGGATATCGCTGGGTTGTGCTGTTTTTTTGGCCAAAGGCAGAGCAATGATTTTCTGTTGCCCATTCTTCCTGCATTTCTGAATGATCGTGACGAGCAGTTGAGAACAGTATTCTATGGGCAGATTGTGTATGTTTGCTTCTTTGTGGGCCAAAGAAGTGTCGAGGAGTACCTTTTACCATACATTGAGCAGGCTTTGAGTGATACCACTGAAGGCGTCATAGTGAATACATTGGATTGCTTAACGATACTATGTAAGAGTGGTTTCTTACGGAAACGAGTGCTGCTTGAAATGATACAGCATGCCTTTCCCCTGCTATGTTATCCTAGTCAATGGGTAAGGAGGTCAGTCGCATCTTTCATTTCTGCTAGTAGTGAGAGTTTGGGAGCTGTGGATTCGTATGTTTTTCTGGCCCCTGTTATCCGCCCTTTCCTGCGCAGACAACCAGCTTCCTTAACTTTAGAGAATGCTCTTCTGTCGTGCTTAAAAGCTCCTGTCTCTAGACAGGTATTCTACCAAGTCTTGGAAAATGCTCGAGGCTCAGACATGTTGGAGAGACAGAGAAAGATATGGTACAATGCATCAACACAGCCTAGACAATGGGATACTGTAGATTTGCCAAAACAAGATGACGAGTTGCTCTCGCTGAAGGGCTGGCCTGACAGTAATCAAGAACTCCGGGATCCAATTGTTGGGGGACTTCCTCTTGACCAAGTAGAGTCAATTGAATGTGATAGTACTGATGTTAAGCTGAGAGCATTGAAGGGTTATATCCGCAATGCTTCTAGTACAATTGATGTTAGGGATCACCTTTCATCAGAAAAGCTGCAGTTCTCTGGCTTGATAACTCCTCAGCTCAACAGTATGAATAGCTTCCTTTATGATAAATCATCTGAAAATATTCCTCTTTACTCCTTTTCCCTGGATAGAAGAGTGGGGAACTCTCAAGCAGCATCCGACACTTCATTCCAACCAAAAGCGTTAGGTATCGATTCATCTTCGACACCTTGGTTGGAATCACTGAACGAACCATCTGGCATGGCTAGTTCTGTTCCAGCACCTAAGCTTGTCTCAGGTTCTTTCAGCATTGCTAGTGGCTCTAAACAGTTCCACAGAGTAGTTCATGAACCTGAAGCCAGGGAAAGCGACCAAACATCATATATGAGTAGTAAGTTTCAACATCTGGGAATTTCTAGTTCTTTGAAAGGGAGCTCTTCTTCCGTTGAGGATGTTTCATCCTCAAAGGATGTAACAGGAGCACCGTCTGTGTCATGGACTTCAGCACTTCCTGATTCTGGGTGGAAGCCTCGTGGAGTTTTGGTTGCTCATCTACAGGAACATCGTTCTGCTGTCAATGACATTGCTGTTTCAACTGACCATAGCTTTTTTGTGAGTGCATCTGATGATTCAACCGTAAAGGTGTGGGATTCAAGAAAGTTAGAAAAGGATATCTCATTTAGGTCTAGGTTGACTTATCCCTTGGAGGGAACTCGAGCGTTGTGTGCAGCAATGATTCGGGGTTCTGCCCAAGTTGTTGTTGGTGCATGTGATGGGAGGATACACATGTTTTCTGTAGATTACATTTCAAGAGGACTAGGCAATGTTATTGAGAAGTACTCAGGTATTGCTGATGTGAAGAAGAAGGAAGTAGGAGAAGGTCCAATCCTCAGCATTGTCAACTACTCTGCAGATGCCTCTGCTAATCATGCGGTTATGTATAGCACTCAAAATTGTGGTATTCATCTGTGGGATACCAGGACAAATACTAATTCCTGGGATCTTAAAGCCCTTCCCGAGGAAGGTTATGTTTCCACTTTGGTAACTGATCCATGTGGAAACTGGTTTGTATCAGGATCTTCCAGGGGTGTCTTGACCCTATGGGATCTTAGGTTCCTTATACCTGTCAACTCATGGGAGTATCCTCGTCCATGTCCTATAGATAATATCTGTCTCTATGTTCCTCCTCCAAATGCACCGTTTTCTGTCATGGCTAGGCCGCTTGTCTACGTTGCTGCAGGTTGTAATGAAGTGTCTCTGTGGAACGCTGAAACTGGAAGCTGTCATCAGGTATATAATTAGTTCCTTTGTCTCAATGTTTTCTAGTATGGGAGCTTTGAAACCCAGCCGTAACAAATTTGTCTCTATTATTATATTTTCTCGTTTGGAGAATGGAGAGTGAATATGGACTAGCTAAGGACACAGAAAAAGATTGTTGCTCTTTCGAGTGTTTTCCACCATAAACTCTGCTTTTCCTTGCCTAAGTTTACATTGTTGCATTCAATCAGGTATTCAGAGTGCCAGGAGCTGACAGTGATGCTGAGTTGTCTGACTTGCCTTGGGCGTTGGCTAGACCTCCAAGCAAGTTAAATTCTAAATCAGACCCTAGGCGAAATGTCAACTTGAAATACAGAGTTGATGAGTTGAATGAGCCTCCACCACGTCTCTCTGGAATTCGTGCTCTGCTTCCTCTTCCTGGGGGAGATTTGTTGACTGGGGGAACTGACTTGAAGATACGCCGATGGGACCATAGCAGGTGCTAGTTGCATCATTATTTCTAGCTGTTACTTTATTAAATTATTATCATCCTTCAGATGGATTTGCTTACTTAGTTATTAAATGCAGGCCTGAGCGGAGTTACAGTGTGTGCGGTCCAACAATTACAGGCCTTGGAAATGATGATATCTATGAAAGTAAATCTAGCTTTGGTGTGCAGGTTGTGCAGGTAAGCTCAATATTTTTGCAGTGTTTTTCAATCGCTTTTCTGCCTATGTTCATTCGTAAGAAATCCTCTGCCTTGGTGCTGTATGTTGTTCTGTTCGTGAATGTCTGACCCCGTTTGGGGTATCATTACTATATGCAAATGTTAGCAGAGTTGAGTTGTCAAGTATACTTGACTCTTCTTGAGGAATTATGTTGAAGAGTCTCCACTGCTCCTGTGAACGTAAGATAATTAAAACAACTTGCTGAAGGTCAAATGTACGAAGGAACTAAGGACCATCATTTTGACATTCTCGTTGCCAATATCTATGCTGAGTGGTGGGAGCGTGGCTGCGCATATACTGCTATTCACGGATATTTCCTTTCTTTAACCAGGAGACCAGGAGACGGCCTCTGACCACTAAACTTACCAGCAAAGCAGTTTTAACAGCAGCCGCAACTGACCCTGCTGGTTGCCATCGCGATTCAATTCTCGCCCTGGCTTCCGTTAAATTAAACCAGAGACTGCTTTTGTCAAGCAGTAGAGATGGCGCAATAAAGGTCTGGAAGTGAAAAGGGGGTATATTGCGTCCATTGGTCTTATGTACATATTGTGATTTAAGTAATGCAATTTAGATGCAGAAGTCATGCGTACATATATAGCTAGGAGAAATTATAGATGTAGATATGTGTTACATATGGTAGGGTGGCTTTATCAGAACTTCAGAAGTTAGAACCCTGCATTTTTGTATAGCCTGTAAAATGCAAGTATATATAGGAGTGGCTTTTATTTTCTTGTATTTATTGTACACTAACAGCCTAACAGTGTTCTATAATGGGTAATTTTTTACATTGTCTCCTCCAAAATTGATAAAGTAGAGTTTTAATATCCTAGAAAACTGCTATTAGGAATGACTTTATACTACCATGTCACATCACATAGTAGAGGCTTACATTGTCTCGATTTTTCATCTTAGCATTTTGGTTCAGTTGGTTCTTTTACATGGTACTAGCGTAGTTACGATCAAGAGGTCTCACTGGTGTAAGCTTGGAAGGGAAAACGAGGGGATTTCAAATCACTAGCATCCTTAGCAAATGGCTAGCATTTGGGTGTTGAAGATAAGAGCAATATCATGCTAACGCAATCAATAATTTTCGTAGTCTTAGGCCCTGTTTTCTAGGGCTGAATATGAATATAATTGAACTTATTAGAAATGAACTGAATTTATTAGAATTGAATTGAAGTGACCTTATTAGAACTGAACTGGACGTATAAGAAGTTAAGGATTTGAACTGAATTTAACCGAACTTATTAGAATAGAATTGAACCAAACTTATTAAGATCGATTTAAACTTACTAAAAGTGAACTGAGCTGTACTAAAATGAACTTATTAAATTGAACTGAATTTAGTACACTCCTAAATAAGTCCTGAAGAACAGGGCCTTAGGGTGACCCTTCATTCCTCTCTCAGCATGATCCTTTCTTTTAACCGAGTAGCATTCCATCCCTTTTCGATTTGTTATGAACATGAGAATTAGCTCTTAAGAGTAATTTAGGAAGGGTTACCATGTGTCCAATGCACAGAAGCATATCAAACCGCGAATAAATCGATCAATGGTCACACATATAAAACTCTTACATCAGAAACTCATAAGACAAGCTTTGCATGTGAAACAGTACGTGAAAAATGGAAATTGATATGCTATACGTAGGAGACTAGGAATGAACTTAAAGATAAGATGGGAGGCCAAAGGCATTGCAGACCAACTTGCTATAAGTGGTGCTTCGATTGAGGATATTCATTGATTGGGTGTGAACTTAAGCTATTACTTCGTACATGATTAAAGTACTAGATGGTTTCGATGCCAATACTCTGAAAACTCATCAGTTCTCTTTGTTGTCAATTGGTATTACTTTGTACAATATGATGGTGAATTTCATGGTCAATTGGTATCACTTTGTTGTCTTCTTCTATGCAATACCTACCATCAGTCCTCTAAGCTTTAGCAAAATTTATTATCACCGAAAGTGCTCCTTTTGCATTTCTATTACATGGGGATTATTTGTTCTTTCTTGCGTAGGAGATTGAAGGCATTATTAGAGCATTTACGCTTTCTCCTCTCATCTAGTGGTAAGGGCGGTGGTTGAAAGAGTAATGTGGAGGGGAAAAAAAGAAGCTAACTACTGGTACAATAGACAAGCAATAGTTCCACTTTGCGAACCAAAGATAACTGTTTCGTTAAAAAATGAAGTGCTTTCTGAATCACTTCTCCCTCTGCCATTCATAATAATAAGAAAAAAGGTATCTGAAGTTGGTGAACGATATACTGTTGGATTTTGTCATATATATCGATATACTTGTTTGGCTTATCTTATGTACTCATCATCTTGTGTATGTCTTCTGGAGTAAATATACTCAATCCGGTATCCGTACCAATTTGCATTTTCATAGTTTGCTGTGCGCATTCTTCCTAATCACAATTCTCTTTGCTATTAACCAGTGTAGTATACTGAGGTAGGGAATTGGACAAATTATTAGGTGCATCCGAAAATATGTGTTTCCATTTTGTAGTTTCTTGTAGCTTTTAGTTTTTTTTTTAATTTTTATCTTTTATGTTTATATGTACCTTTCATAAAAATAAATGCGTCAATCAAAAGTTTAAAAGATACAAGAAAAATGATACGAAGTAAAAGATAAAACAATTTTAAAGTGGGAGCACGTGCTCCTAGCTATACATTATTACGAAGATCATGGGAAGGTACTTGAATTAAGCGCCACCATCTTACATACTTCATTACAATCTCCATATTGGTAGGTCAACCAAACCCTTCTTTTATAATAGTGTGACAATCAAATTGGGTACTACCAGAGTACTATATGACAATCTTTTGTTATCCACTAATGTACGAATAGTCATCATTGTTGATTTAGATTATTCAATAACATCTATTTTACTTGAGTTTGAAGAACAATATATATTAAATATGTTAGGATTAACCAAATTATCTAAAAAAACGGTTTAATGTGAACTTAAACTATGATTATATATGATTATTAAATGAGTTTAGACAGTGTGAAAGGAGTCAGGTTGGCCTAATAGTTGAGAGTTTTACACTTTTACCCTGTCTGGGGTTATCCCAGGTTTGAAATCTAATGTTCTAATTCCTACTTAAAGTAGACAATATTGTACAATACTTACTGCTGATTGGTATCTCAAGATATCTGAGTGGAATTTCACAAAAAACAATTATTCACACCTAACAAAAATTTCGTTTTATTTATCGATCTTTTTCACATTGATTAAGGCCTTTGCTTGATAAGTAGAAGTCTCTACTTAGGCTACAAATTAAAATAAACTTACGGCACTAAGGTCATATCTTAAATCACCATACTGGATAATTGGATATAGGCCAGTAAAACTGCCAACTAGCTAGCCATTAAAATTATATGAGATGAGCGGTTCCATGTGCATAGATAGGCAGCTAATGACACTTTTGCCTGCCCATTAGCAATGTTTATTTGGTTCATATAATAAAACTGGTTTACGGCTATTAACATGTTTGGTTTCGGATCGAAAAAACAACTAGGAAGGCGGTAACTGATACTTGAAAGGGCTGGTATTGCAAAAACATTAGGTATAAAGTTCATGGTTTTGGTATCGATCACACAAAAGTAGAAACAGTTAATGGTTTTGGTGGATCTACAATTTCTTTTTTTTTTTTTTGTTTGGTACAATGTAATCTACAATTTCTAGTACAAGCTGTATTTTACATTCGCCACTTTCGACAGTCTATCAGAAGCATGATTCCACCTTGACAATGCCCAATTCCACAATCTACATGTTTATAATCAAGAAAGTTTTGGCATATTGCTACAAATTGAGAAGTAGTTATAAAAGATAGGTCGTAAGTTTAAATTACTGTCTTTTTCTGTAATCATCATATTGCCTTCATGTTTCCTGTAAAAAAATTTGATTGATGAGAAAAATAACGAAATCTAAGAACTTCTTAAGAAGAATTGTCAAACGAAATACAAGATCACCAAGTTACTTTCGTAGAGAACTCCAGCTAGATATGACTTGGCTCCGTCGCTCCGTGATACTACCTAGTAATAATAAGTTCATAAAAAAACGCAACCATGAAAAAAGAGACACTCACGGGTACTTAACACGAGCCGAAAAGAGATGAGCAAAACAAAATTTTGTTGAAGCAAACATTTCCATAAGCTAAAGCCATGTTCAACTTATAAAAAAGGTAGTGCAAAGTGCAAACGTGGGAGCCTCTTATGTCTTTGTGGCCTACATTCTTCACCTGTGAACTTCTCTTTCACTATTTTCTTTGCATTGTTGTCAGTAGAAGCACCCGTGAACCTCTAATCTCATTCCATTATGCTACAAAACAAACTCACTTTCCACCTAAATCAGAGTCATATATAAGCCTCTCGATTTTGCCAACACTTTGAACTCACCACATCAACATTCCCTCCATTAATTCTATCTATAAATTTTCTTCCTTGTTTTATGTTTTATTTTTTTCATATATGAATATGATGTCTAGGAAGACATCAATCCCTTTGCTTCTCCTCCTTTTGCTTCATTGTACAACCTTATGTCATGGTAGAGCTCATCATAGCCATAGGCATAACAAATCTAACCCTAAGCAATTAACCATAAACATGACACAAACATGGAACTCTGAGCAGCAATTTATGAAGTGGGTGGATTTTGTTGGTAGCCTTAAACACACCCTTTTCAAAACAGCCAAGAATAAGCTCTTTCCTTCTTACACGTTAACTGTTAGTAAAAACCCTGCTAATGGAGATTTCACCTGTATTCAAGACGCCATTGACTCTCTTCCCGCCATTAACCTTGTCAGAGTTGTTATCAAGATTAAAGCTGGCACTTACTCGTAAGTTAACTCTTTTATTTCTTGATCATTTTCTCTGCGTCTCCTTGTGCACACTGCACACAACATGCATGCATTTGATCAACGTATTTTGAACTTCATACCAATGTATAACAATAGTAGTAGCTAGTAATGTTATATCTTATATGGTAAATCGTGTGAACTGTGTGTAACTTCATATTAACGTATTTATCCGATCCTGCTCACTAATTTTGAACCTTAAACAACAATGCAACTAGTCTTAGTCACCTAGAGTAAATGGCTAAGGCTGCATGTATGATATGTATATGGAACACTCTTTGTATATATGGTAGATTCATAATACCCATTAAGTGACTTTAACACTATGTTACCAAGACACTGTTGGGTTGAATAAATTCAATAATAGACACATGTCGGCATTCTAGCTAGCCTTCCTATCGCGGCTTACATTTTGCAAAATTCGATATTCTATGTTTTCGATCTTGGGTTGAAATTTCATGCATTTGATGTGATCATAGCTTTCAAAACTGTAGTCTCAGTGATATCAAATTGTAACATGTCTGAAAGCTGTTAAATGAGTTATAGAACTATAGATTTTGTTAATTAATTCATTTTCTTTTTCAGGGAGAAAGTGAATATACCACCACTAAAATCCTTTATAACCATAGAAGGAGAAGGAGCAGATAACACGATAGTTGAATGGGGGGACACAGCTCAGACACTTGGGCCTAATGGACGACCTTTGGGGACCTTCGGCTCAGCTACTTTTGCTGTTAACTCGCCTTACTTCATGGCCAAGAACATCACCTTCAAGGTTCTTATTTATTCCCCTTGTTTCTTTGTGATGTCTCTCTCGATCATGTTCTTTAGACGTAACGCCATGTTCTAAGGTCCTAAAACAATTTGAAATGAGACGTACAATATCTACAGTGAGTAGAAGTAATTCAACAAGTTTGGCTGCTTGTTCTTGAAAGAGGTAGATACGTGTCAATAAAAGATCCTGAGATTACTACTTTAGCAATCATACAGGGGAAGGAATTACATGCAAAAAGGCCAAAATGGTGTATGATAAAACTGAGTACTTATGTGTTAGAAATATGGTTGAGTTGGTTTATATACAATAGATGATTTCATCAACATGACCAAGTTTCAAGTCTTGGTAGTCAAGGTTTGTTTTTGCTATATAATGATGAGCTTACATTATTGGCAAAAAAAAAAAAAAAAAAAAATCTTGGTAGTCAAAACCTCTAATTATGTATCATCAAAAGTTTTCATTTGATATTAGTATGCGATTCATTAGAATAAAACACCATTTTTGCTCAATATGAAGCAGGTATGTTTCGCAATTTGTCATTCTTTAGGCCTATAAAGAGACAATATCACACGGATATAATGTGATATGTTTGTAGGATGTTACGATTTGTCTGGAAAAAAATAAAATCCAAAGTAGAAGTATATTTGCACACTATGAATAATCGGATTGACAAATAATCATAGGCGTATAATGAAATATGCAGAACACCACACCAGTGCCAGCACCAGGAGCAGTAGGAAAGCAGGCAGTGGCATTTCGAATATCAGCAGATACGGCAGCGTTCGTAGGGTGTAAATTTTTGGGAGCACAGGACACACTGTATGACCATCTTGGCAGGCATTATTACAAAGATTGCTATATTGAAGGCTCCGTTGATTTTATCTTTGGCAACGGGCTCTCTCTTTTTGAGGTAAAATATACCACTTCTAATTTCTCTCGACCTCTTTTTCATCCCTGCTCTGTGAGCAATGATTAGACTGGCAAGTGTAAGTATACAAATTTCAACTGAAACTGAAAAGTATGAAAAACCATGATCATAATGTTAACCGTGCTATCCAATTTGATTGTCACCCTCTCATTTCTCTAAAAACTATTGTATTGCTTTACGGCCAACTTTTAATCTTCTCGCCTTCATGGTATTTGCACTTTTTAATCTCTATATTTCAATTCCTTCGTGTAGAGAGAATTTTCTGACTTTAACCGCAGCAAGGACATCATGCAATGAAAAAAGGAATATGTTTTGGCTTGACCAAGCTAGAGGCCAACAACTAGGTGATGTAAGACAACGTAGACAAAATATCGAAATAGACGTGCTATAGTGCTTTGATACGATCACATACCTGCAGTACATATACTTGCATTTATTTACCACACAATTGCTGTAGGGACATCTAACTCTTGCTGTTATTCCACCAAACTTCTATAACAGGGGTTCATTAGTGGTTTTTACTCTTTTTATTTACAGCATAGAAGTCCAGGCACATGGTCCACTTGATCACCTGCAGAATCAATTTAGCTAAAAAGATAACTTTAAAACATCATGGATAGTCGTCGAAAAGTATAAATCATAATTCTGTCTGATTTTAAGGACTTGCTAAACACAACTTCTATTAATGAAGACATGAACTTATATAGTTACATAGATCATATAATTAAGTAAAAAAAAAATAGAACTTCAGAAATTCTTAGAATTGCGATACAACAGTTCTTTTTTTTTTTTTTTTTTGGGCACAGTAGGGTGGCTGTGGCCTTACTCATTCAAATTGTCTGTCCTAGTATTATCTTACTGTCTAGTTTGGTAAGTTTTAAGTTGTCTGTCCTAGTATGCATAATAGCCATAATGTACACAGAAATTGCTCACGCACCAACCAGCATTGCCAATATGTCCATCTTTCTCTTAAACTTCATTTTATCTCAGCTACGGGAAAAACGACCAAGATTTGTTATGAAAATGCTGCGCACATTGTTCTTTTTTGGAAGTTAACTTATTTACCCTGGTGAATTGGATGCATGCAGAGTTGCCATGTGCATGCAATAGCACAGAATTTGGGGGCAGTAACAGCACAAGGTAGGAGCAGCATGTTAGATGACACAGGGTTCTCATTCGTAAACTGTAAGGTCACGGGCTCCGGAATCATGTACCTTGGGAGGGCTTGGGGTCCCTTCTCTAGGGTGGTATTTGCCTACACTTATATGGACAACATTATCATTCCCAAAGGCTGGTACAACTGGGGCGACCCTAATCGTGAAATGTATGTCCTCTTTCTCACATCCACCTTTTATGATCCTTTCCAATTTCATGTTCATGTCTATGTATAGGTCACATTTAGTAATTATTCTATTTGTAACACTACTATGTACATAGTAGTGGAAGGAATTGAAGTAACATTATCATTCGAATGTGGACTCTCTCTTTTCTTTTTATTAACCTAAGTGGGGTCGATATAACAATTTAAGATGACATATATGATCACCCAATAATATACGTATGTTTTATTTTTCACCTGTGAATTGCATAATGTATATAATAAGTAGAACTTAGAATTATCGATAAGGTTATTGTCTAGGCCATGTTCCATGTCTGATTATCATCATCTCACATGTTCCTTTCTAACTCACTTATCTAAAAGTTATGATTATTGGCATTCCAGAAATTTCTAAGACTCTTACTAATTTACTATACACAAATTATATATCTATTTGTTTGCGAATGAAGGAGGTCTAGTTGCTACAGAAACCCCCCTTTAACCATGGTTCTTTAACAAAGACCACGGTTGTAAACCGTGGTAAGAAGGGTCGTAGTTATTGATGGGATAAAAGTCATTGATGATCCCCCTATGAGTCAAGACTATTCTTTCCGAAGATGCTATGGGGTGGCATAGCCACGCTATCTTATAGTGCAGTTGTTTCTTTTCCGCGTTGCCCCTCGTTAGCATAAAAAGAAACTTATGTGGCGAAAGTGCCACAAACAATTATATGGAGGGAGGATAGTCATGGTGTATCTATAATACAATCTTTATAACATGACAAAATAAAGCAATAATGAGTTTGTAAGCTGTGTTTCTAGGTAGGGGTAGGGGTGGGAAGGGGGTGAGGGTGAGGGTGGGGCACTGGGGCTAGCTTCTTTCTCCCCGTGCAAGAACTTTATATCATGATTGAGCAGCAATCTAAACTTAATACGGAAATTGGAAACAATATGCACCTCATGGCTTGTGAGATTCCCTCACATATAAGGCCAATGTTTCCCCTTCTCATTCTATAATCATTTCGTTTGTGGCACAAAAAGTTTATACACCTTGTTACCTTTATTTATGTTACCAGAGTCCACAATGGACGTCTCCTAAAATGGCATTTCAATAATGAAGAAAAATGTACCCGCTAGGCCACTAAATTGTAGGGCATAGTAGTGTTGTATACTTGTATATAACTTAGTAATACTTTATCCTAATCCTTAACGAGTTAAGGACCTTGACAATATACTCATCTTAACCAACTTATAAATGGCTTTAGATTCACTTTTGTCATGACATAAAGAAAGTTACTTCCTTGGCTTCATATAATTAGTTATTTTTTTTACAAATGATTCTCAAAACCTAACCACTTGTGTTAGTCTGTATATCAACTTTCAAGACCATATCTTACTTAAATAATGAAACTTGTAATATAATATGATTACAGACAAAAAGAAGTACTACGAGTTTATATAAACTGGTCTCCAACCTATCTACACGACGTAGTTGTTTCTGGATATATAGCATGCGCATGGAGTCTGCATTACCACTTTCTGCATTCTTTTTTCAGTCATGGGCATGGTGCAAAAACAACCTTGCTTTCCTCCTACTTTTTTTTTCACACTTCTTATATATCTATTTATAGTTTGCATATCTCCTTCAGTGTATTTGTTTGTATTAACAATGTTAACTTGTTGTTTGTTCATGTAGGACTGTATTCTATGGACAATACAAGTGCACAGGACCAGGGGCAAATTTTGCCGGGAGAGTCGCATGGTCTAGAGAACTTACAGATGAAGAAGCCAAGCCATTTATATCACTTAGCTTCATTGATGGCTTTGAATGGATTACTCTGTAATTACCAAATTATATTCAAAAATTATATGATGTTAATATCGGTTGTCAGAAAAGTCTCGCTTGTGTCTATCCTTTTTCTACCTCATGAATCATGATCGAGAAACGACATACACAAATAGACTACATGCAGAACTTGCTAACAAATTAAAGAGTGCATATGTATATGCTAACAAATGCTAATGAGAAATACCAATACATACGCATATTGAGATAAGTAATGTTTCAGAACCGGCATTATTGATTGCAAATATGCTTGCTTCTCAAGCAGATTTCGCTGCGGTGAAAGGGAAAAGAAAATTACAGATAGATTGTTTGTGCTTTTGTGGCAGCTGCCAAGTGCCACCTCTCTAATATTGAGTAACTGAATGATTGATCATTTCTACTAATTGTCTCCTATTTTTTGTTTCATTGAGTCTACAATATGCAGTTTGTAAAGGTCCGTGTCGAAAATTACACTGGACGAAAGGCACGTAGTCAAGTCCAGCTCTTGCTGCCCACTGGGCTTAGCTATTACGGAGTATTGTCAAACTACGTAAAAATGCTGGGCCTGTCTTTGTTTCTTACTTTTTTTTTTTTTTTTTGTAGCAGTCTTTGTTTCTTACTTAAAGACCAGAAACGATATCACCTACCAGTCTACCACGTTCAGTAGTGAGCTCTTGGCAGTGTTTCCCTTCCTAACCCATTCAGCTTTTAGGATCTCTTGATAGATGAACAATAGTATATGCAAATTACTCCGCATAAGACAACACCAAAAACTAATGTCTTGTGAAAGCATTTTATTTACAAACATTACTAAACGTCATTACCTCCAAATCAAAAGGAAAGATTCATAGATAATGTATAATGCATAGAATGATCACTGAAAATAGATGTATCTTTTTTACACTTACGCATATGTTTAAGATTTTAAAGTAACTAATGGCTAAATCCTAGGTTGTATAGATAGGAGGACGGGGACGGAAATTGATACTAGACTGGGACGCTGAAATGACAATGCCACAAAATTAAGGGTAATATTGCAAACAATTATAGGTTAAAAATAGAAGTATACATGAAATTAGAAGTATGCATGAATTTGACTTGAGTTAGCGTTCTTAAGTTGACCTAAAATAATGTAGCCTAGTATATTTATGTTTTCGAGTTTACGGTACGGGAATGAGGAACGGGAGAACCTAAAAATTTTCGCGCTAGCTTGTCTAAACTAGCTAAATAAAAAATTATGACAAAGTTTACAATATGGTGAGAATCAGTCATTCTAATAGGGATTTTGAGTTTAGTGATCCCTCTTATAAGAAATTTTGAACCTAATAAATTTAAATTTTTAAGATATAGTTGTACATGTATAAATATGCGAGTTTGATTTGTAGATATAGGAGGCCAAACAATATTTTATTCCTATCTCATTGATTCATTGTACGTCACAAAAGCTTCATTTGGAAGATGTAAGGAGGAAATTGGAAACAATGTCACTAATAAAAAAAATGTCAAAATTTGTATTTTATATGATGGAGACAATGATTATGTTAATCCACTTTTATATATTTATTGTATCTTTGTAATATTGTTAGAGTCAAGCCCACATGTGAGTTGTGGGAAGTCTCATACCGATAATTAACGGTGAGGAAAGTAAGATATAAGTCTACCGGGCTATTCCACCTTTGTCAATTGGTTTTAGATTGAGCTTGTATGTTAGTCTACCTCTCCTTGTAACATGGCTTATGTAGGACCATTGATAAATTTGGCATTCATCCATAACTATTTGCATAGTTTAACCGTAGAACATGATTTAACAAGATTCGCATAAACAATACTTCAAAGAAGACCAATTTATGCTCTAACAAAATAAAAAAGAAGCAAAATTCTCATTTTCCTACAATATATGGGTATTTTAAATCAGAGAAAATTTTGTTCCTCAGATTGGATCAGATCTGATAAATTGGCTATCAAAGTTGTATTCCTATAGCAACTCTGTGAATTGTTCAGTCAAAAAGAGCCCAAGCGCCTAGAGCAGAAAGTTTGAATTTTAAAGTGGAGTCGTCTTGCTTAAGGTTGTTCGCAAAGTCGACCTTTTTAACTTATGATAGCTTAAATAAGTGTCGGAGTAATATGGATGGGACTTGGGAGTGATAAACAGCACGGCCTACGGACAAAATCACGCTTCACGAAATATTCAGCGGCCAATTCTGGTCAAAGGTGACGAAAATGTGATGTAAAGCACATTGGTATCATTAATCATAGGAGGTACATTAAACATGCATCAAAATCAAGAACTAATCATTATCAGATGCAGATAGTTTATGTTTTCCTCTTGGAGCAAAAAGCACTTGCAAACTATCAAATCAAATCTTACCTGCTATTCCATACAAAGTGATACAAACTGTATAACGCCTTTTAGGTTGTGATTTGTGAACAAATATAGTTAGGAGAAACAAATCACCATGAGTACCTCTTTAGTTCCCTACGTAAGGACATTTTTAGGCCTGCACACCAAAATCACATAAGTCTGGTACTTTCTCCTTAGTAGTTTTATTGAGAATATTTTGGATAATTATTATTTTATGAATTTCATTCTAATTTTTTAAACAATCAATTCAGTTTATGCCGTAGTTTATATTGTGAGTATTGAACTATTGATATTCCATTCCATTTGTTAGTTCACAAAAAAAATGTTTCAGCTACCCTTTAATGTTTGGAATTACTTAACCTTAAGTACCTTAGGCTAGTTTAAAACAATTTTTCATATATTAGGCATTACAAGTAAGTTCTTTTTTAAAAAAGAAAAAAAATCACTCGTTTTTCTCCCCTATATACTTGTATGCTCGCTTCATTTAAGCTCATCTAAAGTCAACCTAAAATCTTGAGATGCTATATACGCATTTTGACGACAACACCATCCAATACTAATATGATTCCTATATCTTATTCTAATGCCATTGTTTATTTTAAGTGAGTAAATTTTAAAATGGGCCCCTTGGTATTGATGATAACACTAGCGAGCTTGAGATAATTGACTTGCTGCTATCCGTATCCAAACAGAGTTATAGACTATTAACTCATATGTGCATTGATTCACTAAGCTCAAGTAAGCTCAAGATCAGATGACAATGACTTATACGGAGTAATTGGCAACTGTTGAAATAACTATCAAGTATAAAGACTATATTGTAACAAACACCAATCAAACGCAACAAACCAATTTACATTTCTTGTATCACTAGTAGGCTATCGAACGTAAATGCACCGAAGTGGTACAACAATGATGGGAACTAGTGAACTACCTTGTTTGCAAGTGGTGTACCTGGCTCCCTACCAAAGTCATAGGACCTGTCAAGTTTACCCATCACAGCATTCTTGAAATTGATAGCATCTTGAACTTGTGAACATGACCTTTGCATTCTGACACCACTTAGGCTATTTCTAGACTCCATCATCTCAGTTAAGGATAGTCTCTTCTTGGAGTACCCTGCCTCTGGTCTCTGCTTCGGTGCACTTTGGGACCTCACCTTAGCCCGAAATGACTGCGTATTGGACATATAATTAGGGTGCTGTAGGTAATTCCCACATTGCTTAATGTAGTAGCTGTTATCCCCGCACACACTCTTGGATGGTGTAACCGGGGCCGGATTCAGCCCACCCAAATTCGCAAACCGGGGTGTGCTATGGGCCGTCGAAAACCGGCATTCATCACCCGTTAGCCCCCACTCCGTATCATGCCAATGCTGGCAGCTGGGTATGGACAAACGGGGCGGGTAAAATTGTTCATGGTCTCCACATTCGGAGCCTGGTCCTGGACCGTTATTGTTTCTCCAGCCTCTTGAAGCTGACCTTGGCCGACCCGGATCCACTTCCACAATCTTGGGTATGTCTTCTGATATTGGGTTGATAGTCCTGCTCTCAAAGGATGCTGATAGCCTCCTACTATGTACTGATGCTGCGTGCTCACTTCTAGTGTCATCATATATATCCTTCATACATTGGAACAAAAAAATTGTCAGTTTTACTTGACCAATTAAAATCTAATATTACGAAATGATTGTTTGATATCACATAGAAATCAAATGAATGTCACTTAAAATTTACGAACCAGTAACCACAATCGAGTGAGTTGTACACTTATGTATTAGTACAAGTACGACCTTACTAGTTAAACTTGGTTGAATCAGTCTAGATGTCGTACTCATGCCTATGTTTTTCTATTGCGATATCATACCTTTATGGCTTTATTTTTTCTGTTACATTGGAGCAGCATATGCTGGGGAAATAGGAGATACTCTCAAACCTGGGAAAACTCCCAACCACGGCTAACTTGTGCATAGACCAGTATGACTAGGAGATGATTTTCAAATGATTAAGAAGCGATAATGAAGTATTTGTAATAGTAAGGTAGATTAGTGATTACCAAGGATCTGCGGGCTCTGTATTCGGACTGTGGGATATTAAAACCATAAGAACCATGATTGGCAATCCTGCTTTGGGCTCGTTTCGACCTGACAGTGGCCTGAGCTCTTATGAGTGCTTGCATACCATGAAGGGTTGCTGTGGCTTGTTTCCTTACCAAATATCCTCTAACTAGAGCTTGTATCTTCACTAGTCCTTTCAATGCTCTTAGTGCCTTCCTTGCCTTTCCAACCACAATAATTCATAAGATACAAAAACATAGTGGGATACTCATCAAACACACCATGCCATTTTCATACAGAAGTTGTTAGTAGCACGACAGCAAATTACAGCAGCAAACAATCTAAATCTAGCTAGTGCAAATACAAATGCAGAATATAATTAATAAGACACAGAAGAAACTAAGAAAATAGCATATACGTACGCAGAATAATTACGAGATTTAACCATTCTCAATGCAGAAACATCTAAAAGAAAAAACAGCATCTAATTAATAAAGTTTGTACCAAAACAGAATCCAGTTTCTAAAGTTGGCTGTAATAATGAGACGAAACTTCTCTGAAATTGTATGTCTACAGCTAAAAGGGAAACCATATGTTTCTATTCATTTGTGTAAATGATGCCAGTTACTAAATTGGTTTGAAATTATTGGATGACCACCTCAGTACAGCTCAATTGTACACCAATTATGAAAGAAAAGACAGAGAAACACAATGATCTATGAAAGTAACATAAGAAATTAACTAAGATGGCATGTGATAATACATGAAATTCTTGAGTGAATATTAACATTTTTCACAGGGTAAGGAATTAAGGATTCAAAGTAACTATTCTAATGCAAGTGCTACGAACGAAACAAACTGTTTCATTCATTTCATTCCCCTTGAGTAAATTTAGGCTAAATCGAATTTAAAACATTAATATATTTTGGTTTAATATGAGCGCAGGAAATCGCAGATAAGAAGCTTGAAGATGGAAATGACACCATTGCGCAAAGCCTCTATTCATTACAAGCATTGATACATAGTACTTCTTACTCCACAATATAGTAGTGTCTTACCAAATATCCACGGAAGGTGGTCTGTATTTTAACAGCAGCACACTTCTCCGTTCCACCACCACCAGTGTTAGGTAACATGGTGCATCGACCATGACCATGGTTTGTAAGGCGAACAACGGCAACAGCAGCCTGAGCAGCAGCCACAGCCGCATCAGCAGCCGCTGCGGTAGCAGCAGCCACAGCAATAGCATGCTTGTTTTGCTCCTTCTCAGACTCAGCATAGTACGACTTCAACCAAGCTGCTTCTGAGGGTGATATGTTGGGTGGTATTGTCCCTGGATTACTGCACAAACTACCTTTGTCCCTGCCAGAGTGCCCAAAACTAGCCCTTTTCTTGTCACTTGAGTTCAAGTTCTTTTGCTCATTTTGTTCCTTACTATGGTTTGTGCTCTTTATCCCAAATATCCCCTTAAACCACCTTGTTGCTCTCCCCATTTTTTTCTCCTAGGAGAGGAAATGTAGTAACAAGCAAAGGAAGTGTGTAGATAAGTGAAGTGAGTGTGGTTCCTTTTAGCTGACAATGTGAACCCTTTGCATATTGTGGAAGCAAGAGGTAGTATTTCAAGTTAGACTAGTATTTTTTGTAGGAGAAAAAACTATAGTAATTTGAAATTGAAATGTCATGGTTTTGGATGTTTTAAGAATAAAGAACAAGATTAGGCAAGCGACTGTCAAGGGGAACGTGAGAAATTTGACTAAAAGACAAGAAGATACTGCTGGAATGTGGCAAAATATAATATCCACCATCAAAATTGAGACGTTATGAAACCCAATGATCAAGAAAGATAAAATATGCGTATCATAGGAGGTCTTAAATTTGTACATTAGAGATTGCATAAATTTGTTTGGTGAGTTAATTAATATATTTTGGACAAAAACGTTAGAAGACAATCAAATTCCCTTTTAGAGGAGAATAATTTGTAACGCTTGCATTCTGTTTCACCAAAGGCCTTCTGAGAAGAAATAGAGCAAGCTATATTTTGGCCCTTTCCACCATGTCATTTATGAGCTCAATTAATTCTGGACCAATGACTTGAGATAATTTCGTTTTCAATATGTGTGTGACATTCTACAATGGTTTTTTGTTTTGGTGTAGAAACTAGAGGCGGTTGTCTGTTGAATGAGCCTCACTATGAAATGAAATTAATTAACCTATATTTTTTTATATAGATAATAGGTAAGAAGAAAAATTCAGAGTCTCTCCTCTCGAAACTAACTTTTAAACCTTTTGATACAAAATCTATCTCATTATCTATCTATACATGCAATACAACACAATACAATAAAGTTAAATGACGTTCTAGCCACGATATTGCGTCAAATTAGCATGCCACATGCTATTAGATAGCCGCTTAATAGAATCAAGTAAGCGCCACCTATACATATATTAAAGCCTATTTAAATCTTATGTAATTTCGTTCATAATAATGATACGTGTGCAAATAAATTCTAAAGTTATGTTTACATCCAACCATTTGGAGTGTAATTCAATCATATCAAAAATGATTAATTAACTGAATAATTAAACTAATAACAAAAAATCTTATCTTTTAATATAATCTTTTACTATAAAATTTAAACTATACATCGCCGGAGCCAAAGGCTAGTATCAACCAAATTCTGTGATAAGGATAGAAACCAAATTACACATTATGAGAAACTTAATTAAATTAGTCATCCAATCCGCCATCCAATCCGCAACTCTATTACCCTCTATGTGTATATGATAAATTAAAACTTGTTCGCAATCAGCAAGTATTTTTTGTATCATTAATTAATCAGAGAAGGAATCACTTCTACGGTTGGACACGGAACCGTGGTCTTTGTGTAAGTAGGCAACGGTTTAATAGAAGTATAGAACTGTAGTAAATTTGGCGTAGTCTTTGTGATGTTTTGTAGTAGTGAATGATTAATCTATATGCACTATTCTAAGATAGAAAAGTATGAATACCGTTAGGCATAGGCATTATGCTCTGTACAATAAGGTAACTCTGCCCTTCAAACGTCTCTCTCACATAATGGGCTTATGGAGGGACGACATGTCTTTGTAAGCATAGATACTTCCAATGTTTCTCCAGTCTCTGACAATCTCGTGAAGAATTCAACTTTGTTTCCTTTTCATATAATTATTTATCACATATTACAGATTTTAGTACGCTTTAAACACATTTTAGTGGCTCCAGTGTGTTAACTTGAATAATTTTATTCTGTTATTCCTTGCTTAACTTGATTAACATGCATAAGGGCGAGGAAATAAAGGTTCACTAGCCGTATGTTCCACTTGTTAGTAAAGATAAAGCTTTGCGCTTAGTTTTAGGGTTCAATGAAGTGGCGGTTAAACTGTAACATCGGATCACCATTAGGTGAACAGCTGAATGAATGTACTCCGTAAATAAGAAGACAATAAGAAGTATCCGTAGGAGATCATTCTTTTCATAGTGATCCCTACTCCCTAATAAGTCTTGGTTCATAATGTCATCAAAATCAGACGAATATGATTTCGGTCAAGGTGATGATGTATGCGATATTTGTGATGAAAGCCAAGATAGGCTATGAAATTTGTTTCTTTTCCTTGTATGGCCTATAGGTAAGTACAACGTCATTGCCTACGATGAGATCGAGTAACCGGAGCCGGTTCAATGTAAGGCGGTAAAGCCACTTGCTATGTCCTTTGTCCTAGGTTGAAACAAATCGATATGATTGGCCACTAAAATTGTCTCAAACATTATTTGGTTAAGAAGGACTTGCTTTATAAAAATGCTAATATGTAATTAAGCATCTCTTAAAAAAAATTAAAAAAGAATCGACATGGTATGACAAAAGAATCAGAAATTAATTTAACATGGATTATTCCATACACCTGAGAGTATATATTTTTATGTATCTCTATGTATTTTTGGGGAACCTTTGATAGATTTTTTTGTATCAAAGTGAAATTTTTGTGTTTTCAAATTATAGGACATACACAAAAATTTATATAAAAGATATACAAAAAATACCTAAAACTAAACTCGAGAGTATGTACTTTCATGTATACCTATAATAATTTGTCGTAATTTAAGGCCTATGTTATTTGCCTAGGAGCAAAAACACTTCATGTAGAGTTATTAATTGTGACATATCGACTACTTACACTTCGATTATTCTATTTTGTTGTGTTCCATTAGAGTATCTAATGTTACATAGGACATTGATATAAAAATTTAAACCAAGACAACCACGAGATAGCTTGGACTCTCAATTACAAAGTGAACCTTATTTTACAAATGCTTTAATTGTTAACTCATGACTCTACATGAAGTGTTTTTGCTCCTAGGATGGGGTGGGAATCAGTTTTGGGGTTGTAGTGCGTGATGAGCGGGGGATCATTCGGGCGGTAGGGGTTTGGCGTTATAAGGGGGTGTGGCAGGTCGAGGTTGCAGATGGTGCAGGCAGTGGCGGATCCAGAAAATTTATCTTTTCAATGTCCCTTTCTCTTTATGATGTCCTCTTCACATATTTGAATAGCATTTTGAAATAAAAAATATAAATTTAAAAAAAAATCCAGCATTAAAACCCAAAAAAGAATCGCTTTCCGGTGTCCGCGGATACCGGATTTTACCTCTAAATTCGCCACTGGGTGCGGCAGTGTACGTTGGTATCAAGTTGGCCATGGAGCAAGACTATTCAAGTGTGTGTGTGTGTGTCGAGTCCGATTCTAGCACTGTTACATAGGGGTGCCCATCGGTCCAAAACCGGACCAGACCGGGACCAGACAGAAAAGTCCCAAAAATTTGGACTGAGGATCGGACCGGTTGCCATCCGGTCTTGGACCGGACCGGACTGGAAAAAGTGGACCGGACCAAAATGGACCGGTTCTAGAAATTTTTTTTATTTGTTAAATTTATTTTACGACATATAAAATAATTAATTTTTTTAATAAACGTCTTTATTTAACTTGATTTTGTAAAAATAGTTACTTTTAATACTTTTTTTGTGCATAAATAAGACTTTTAAAGTCCACTAACAT
>CAAKMY010044835.1:0-45822 GCA_901111285.1 Corrigiola litoralis | reverse complement strand
TGACGTGGAGTCTGACTCTTCTACACTATCCATATAAATATCTTATATGAAGGCACTAGGAAGTCTAGGATAATGAAAATCTGAAGACTGAAAATGAGTGTTGAACTGTGGATTCTTGGATGTGCAGACTGTTACATCTCCTTGGTATAAATTGTAAATCCTTCCACCAAGAAATCAAACAATTTGCTAGTTTCATTCTTAAGATGTTTCTCTTGATTATGTGATTCAATCAAAGGCATATCAGTAAATTCATGATGTTTTTTTTTTTTTTTTGGACAAAGCTTCAACTAAATAACATAAAACCAAAATACAGTAAGAAATAAAGACAGAAACAGAATTACATCCTCTGTGAGCTTTGGTCAATTTCTGCGCTTCTTGAACATACCATCCACTTTAACTATCTCACAACAGTGGTATCCCAGCTCCTAAATATTATGAAAAATCCGCTCCACAGCAAACTCAATCTTACTCGGCAGAATTAGAACCGCCTCCAAACAGTCCGTAAACACAACCACATCAGATAAATCTCTTCCTGCAGCACAGTGTAGCCCTTTTAATGCCCTGAGCCTCCACCTGCAAGCTACTCTCCGCAAAACCAATAAAGACACTGCCGCCAATCTTAGAGTTCCGTAAGCCATACTAACTTACCCAAGCTGCCACCGTTCTAACACTTGGATTACTCCAAGTACCATCCGGCTGGATCATAACACCGTTTAGAGCCACATCCTTACACCTACCAAAGTTAGCCAAACAGAAACCTGGAGGAAAACTCAAAGCAGACACCTTACCAGCCCCATGATTCCAACCCTTGTGCCTATCATCCAGGTGCTTTTCGTTCAATAAACTTAAGGTAGCTGAAATTAAAGTCTGAACGAACATCACCCCGGTTAAGGACGTTATCATTCCTTCGATTCCAGAGCAACCACATGATACTAACATACAATAGAACCCTCTTGTCACCCGCCAGCCTATCACCATCAAGAAGTTTAAGCAATAATTTTATCATATCTATAATTCATCATGTCCTCAGCTGAATGAGGCTTTCTGTAGGAGTATTTTCTAATTAATAAAAGCTGATGCCAGTGGTTTTTGCATCTAGCTAGGAAAACCAACTATTCACCCGCTTTTGAGAACGGAGTTCTCTATAGGACAACGCTTTGTTCTCTTATCTGTTGTTAGTTTGTTACCAAATCAAAGAAAGCCTAAACAATCGTTCTTAACTAATTCTTGAGTAATGTGCTTCCTGATGGCTAGCTTAGCACCAAAATTGTCGTTAGCTGCTAGTGGTACAGGTTTTTCTACTGTGTTGTTGTCTTCATTCTCTCATCCTGTAGTTTAGCAAAGTACTGTACTAAATACTATTGATCTTAGATATCATATTCTGGAATGATATGATATATAAATGACATGGAGTCGGTTTTTGTTGTTGTGTTATTCTTTTGAAAAAGTCGGGATACTTATTCTTTCAAGTTTGGAAGAAGCTAATGAACCAAGTGTAATGTTCTTTGGATTGTAACTTGTAAGGTAGTATTTTTTAGAATTTAAGAACCAATGTTTTGTAACTATCCCGACTTTCTATGTGAACTTGTAATTGAAGCTGTGGTAAAAAATGTTTGATCAATTATTAGTATCAGAATTCATGATCGCCACTTATCTTGTTCGTTCTGGAAAATAAATAGTAGCATCTGTCTTTTCTCAACATTAAGCAGATTAGACAGGCTTACTTTGCAACACATAATGAAAGTTTAGTAACTTCTGATTATGGATTAACTGTTTGTGCATTTGTGTCTATGTTATTGTATCATTTGAATAGTCCAAGTCATTGGCTCACTGGAAGTCCATCATTCCTAGCCATTGAACATTTTCTTGGGAATCATTCCTATCACAATATTGGGGGTTTTCTCAGTTTATGCTTTTAGATTCACATATCTCTGTTACAAACTAGTTTACGCTTAGAGAAGAGCTTGTTGTTACCAATGGTTGACTCATAATGAAATAGACGAAATGGTTCTTGCTCTCTAGTGTACTATATGTCTATATACTATCCCCAAATGTATAGAATGTTGTAAAAAAAAATATAGAAAAGGATAGGAAAATGGTCGAAAAGATTGAAAGCATCAGCCCACAATTAAACAAAGACATGGGTTTATCTCATTAGTATAAGTATGAGGCACGGAGAGGTTATGGGAGTTCATAAGGGCCGTTTGCCCCTCTCCGCGATGACTACCTTAGCCGGTACTCATCTTAGCCAGTGATTACACATACAACCAAACGGCCCTCGGTTGACCCCGCTCTTTCTCCTCCTCCTCGTCACATTATCATCATCATCATTATCCCAACCAAATCAATCAAAGACATCAAGCCTTTCTAAACAGCCTTATGTCGGTCCAGTGATCTTACACGAGATTTCTGGCTCAAGGATATATATTGTTTCATATTCTTAATATCTTGTATCTTTTTTTTTTTTTTTTTTTTGGTGCAATGTAACTTTTGTTTTTTAGCCACAAGCCCACAAACAAATGCCATAGACTACGTATTGAGAGTACGAAATACATATATCCATATAAAACTACTGCTTCAAGTAGATTTTCATGCAGAAAAGCCAGAAGTATCAGCGAACTCAATTTTACTTGAACCGAAAAAACAATAGAAAACAGATTATTTTAACACAATGGCAATGGGAATATTATAAACTTCACAGGATATCGAGCCCAAATGAAAAACTCGAATTTCACGTTTGGAAGAAGCTAACGAACCAAGTGTAATGGACGGAGGAACGCTGGAAGCTTTGGACTGTTTTTAAGGACCAAATACGATTATATGCGAAATGTCCGTAAGGTGTTCACTGGGGAAATGTTGGGTTGACTTGTTTGAAAAGTCTTTATTTAATCCGTTTTGTCTTATTAGAAACCTATGGAGATTAGAAATATATATATATATATAATACTTTATGTTTTTTTTCCTCCAATCCGAGAATATGAGACTGTAGACAACACAAACTATTTAAAAAGACGGTTTATATATATTGATTTAAATTTAATTAAACCTAGTTACTCATTAAGTTAAAATGATCATTTGCTCTTAACATGATAGTAAAAAGGATCACTATAAGCCAAAAAATAACTACTTTTACCACCATTTTATTTTAAGTTAATATTTACAGTCTCATACAAGATTTTATGTTATGTGTAATGGAATGATAGTCAAACATTACAATTGTGTCCGCTAATTATGACCAACCTTTCTAATTGATCCTTAGATTTAGAAAAGGAGGGCACACTTTTTTTTTGGGAGGGGGGAGGAGGGGGGCTTATCATCCGGTTTGATCCGAGTTCGAGCCAGGTAAGACTAAAGGACGGCAGAATTCTTTTCATGAGTTTTAACACTGCTGTATTTTTAGGATTTCGAACTTGAGGCCTCTAATTAAACTAGAGTAACTTCTTAGTAATTGATCTAAGTGTTTTGAGTTGAAATGTTGAATGTTTAGCAAATAATGACTCATTCAACTTTAATTGCTGGAGTTGCCAAAGAATTTTTTCTCGGCTAAATCCACTTATTGCGACTGTGGGATAATATAATAATGATTCCAAACATAACATACAATGACAAAGTCAACCGGTGTTAAAATGCTATCTCTATAAATTGTGAACATGCAAGCATCGTTCCATAAGATAAGCGAAGTTTAGCTCTAGAACTACTGAATAGCAAATAATTGTAGCTGGCTTTCAAATATGCAAGGCTTACCAACGAAAGTGATGGCATCAGTTTTAACAATATCTTTTTTACTAGCTAGCTTTGCAGCACAACTTTTATTAGCTGATAAAGGTGCTACAGTTGGGTTACAGGTATCACCGTGGCTCTCCAAATACGAGGAGAATAGTGAAATCAGGAAGATGCATCTTTATCCAGGTCAAGTACCAAGGAGGAGTCTCAGATACCGATATCCACAGTCTTCCCTATCAACTCCTCTACCGGGTCGGGCCGCTAGCGTTACCGTTCCACCCCCTAGTTTCTAGCAGCTCCTCCTTGACCAATGGGTGGGATGCTTTCTTTTGGCTCAATTATTCATGTGTGAAAATATTGATTAAGCAGTAATGGTCAGTCATTATAAAGATGGCTTTTTCAAATTTTTTGTAATTATTGTGGTTAAATTATAAATTTGTGTAACTGTAACTTTGCTGTCAAAAATAAATTCTGATCCTAAAAGCTTTGGTGTGACATTCTCTGTTGGACCTAGTTTAATCGAGTTTGTGCCTTCAAGCGTTCTATGGGAAGGAACCTAAATACTCGTAATTTGTAATTTGTAATTTGTAATTTGTTCACCACTGGTTACGACTTACGAGACGTATGAATTTCGTTTGTGCTCAAAATGGATTCGTTTTCAGGTCAGGCACATCAATAATATTCACTTCATTTTTATACAAAGTTCTATAATGTACGAAATATATGATATATTTTGATGTATATAATAAAAGATCAAAAAAAACTTAAAGCCTATTTTATTATTTAGAAACATATCATTATGATTATAAACAATGAACTGAAGTACCTTATGGAAAATTAAACAATAATCCAACTACCCCTTAATTTTAATGAAGCCTCTCTCCCATTCCCACCCTAGAAATGATCTTTCTATCGGAGCTATTGAAGGTTATGGAAGGGCCCCACCTTTTTTTAGAGGGCATTATTGTGATTTTGCTGATAAAAAGATAGGGTAAACTAGTCCACTAGTGTAAAATAGTAGGGGTATTTGTAATGCTTTTTTTTCTGTCTGTTTATTAGGGGCCCTCCAATAGTACCTAATAGCTACAATTGGCGTAGCATTCCTCTTCCCACCCCCACCCCCACCCCAGCCTCCTGCGACCGAAGAAACCCAGCCAAATCCTCTGCAACCTCACCGCTGGCGTAAATACCATTCCCCCCTCCCTTTTCCGGTCATACTATACACACGCCGCTCCCCTCTACCCTACCACCGGACCAAACCGCCTCCTTCTTCCCCACTTTAACGGACCAATTCACACCCTCTTCCCATACCGGCCGCCGTTCCTCCACCTCCCCCTCTCCGTAGTACCTGCCATCGTTCTTCCTCCTCCCTCTCCCCAAACCGTTTGGCAAAGTACGTAGCAAATGATTGAAGTCGTGATAATTGCACGGACTGTACAGAATGTAGATCAACGGTATGGAGAGGAGGAGAATGTAGATCGATAGCCAACGGTATGTGGGAGGGGGAGGAGGAGGAGGAGGAGGAACGGTGGTATGAGAAAAGGGAAGGGAGGTCGATCGGTGGAGTGATAATGGGGAGGGGGTTGGTTCGGTGGTGGGGGACGAGGAGGCTCCGACGGATTGGGGGGCGGAGGTGAGTGGCCGTCGAATTATCTAGGTTGAGGTGCGAAAGTTGGGGGCGCGGATAGAGGTGGGCTTCCCTTCAAATTAAGGGATAATGATAAGCTTAAAGTGCTTTTAATAATTTTTTTAATTATAATGACATTTTTAAAAATATAAAAAGTTTAGCAAACTGTTTATTTTATATTTATTTTATTATTTTTTATCGTAATTATAATAAATTAATCTAACGGATAATTTAGATCTCTAATATTAACGATTCTGATTTGATATCTTATTATATACATCGATGCATATGATATACGTCGTATATTATAGAATTTTTGGTCTATATTAACTTAAAATTAGTCATAGTCATTAATCGAGTTACTATAAACACTACTTTTTGTCACATGCTAATCTTGTCAAATGCAAAATGGAATGATAACATGGTGCACTTTTTGTCTATCGCATGATTCAGATTACTCTATGGAAATACAGGTCGTCTTACTTCTTAGGCGGTCTACGGAGTTTCAGTGTGACAGTGTCATTTCAGATTTATCGAGAACAAAAAAGTCAATGTACCAAGACAAAAACAAAAAGAACATAGAAGTTAAATACTATCCTTTTTTTTTGTTTTTTTACGTAGGTAAGGAGGACCCTTACCGGGCCGGACCCATCTCGGGTTGATCCGGTATGCACGGGCCGGACCCTTGAAAAGAGGGGGGATAAGAGGAAAAACCTTCTCCCAAGAGCCTCTAGTGGGGCTTGAACTTGGGATCTTAAAGTCACCAAGTGACAAGCTTACCATGGTAGTTAAATACTATCCTGGGTACTCTACAAAGTAATCATTTAGATGATAAAATAAGTATATATATTTGGTATACATTAGTCTCCATCAGTTCCAGAGAATGTTCACTAATGAAATAATGATTGAATAAGAATACTAACTTATATGCACCATTCCCTCTATTCTGTATTGTGATCATCATTGTCAATCAGAAATTTTCTTTCTTATTTTCCTTGCTGCGCACATAAGTAATTATAATTGACAAATTTTCCATCTTGAACGAACCTTCCTATTACACTACTCTGAATATAGTATGGTTCCGAATTTCCAATATCTAACAGACTAGTCACTAGTTAATTCTACCCACTACGTACAGGCTGCTGAACTTTATAAGTTGTTTTCTCCTGAAGTCAACTTTGTGATTGTAGGCCCCTGAAGGTACGCATGGGGGAGGAAATGTCAGATGTATAATTGGGATTTTAGGTGACAAAAGGAGTCTAGCTTGTTTTAATTATTCTATTACCTAATGCAATAATGTAGATTATTAGGAACTGATAAAGAAAGCATTGTCGTCTAGAGGAAGCAAAACTATGATTCTGGTGAATAATTGGTTCTCCTGGTTTTCGAAGATGCAGAAGTTCCTGGGGAGTTATTTGGAATCACTTTTAGTAATGTTCTTCTTGCTGCTTACTTTGGCATTGGAATTCGCCTTAGCTGGTAATTCTACATTTCTCCCTTGTATCTCTTTTTCAGCATTTTTCTACCTATTAGTTGTCCTATATATATTTCATTGTAGAAAATGATACTCCCTGTGAAGTGGTTGTGGACTTGTGGTGATTATCCTTTTCTCTTGAAAAGCTAGCTTGCAGGACACTGGATGCTTCACACTACTCTTTCATAAGACGGGTGATGGTATCAGGGAGATGCTTGCTTCCCAACGGCAAGCTACGGAGAGAAGTTTAAGATCAACAAGACCATGGTATCCACCTGCACCAAAACCGTATTCTAAGCGTCATCAGCTCATACCACCAGGATGTAGCTAGAGCATTTTCAGTCTCCTCTCTGATTCCTAATACCTGGCATGTGATTTCGATCCGAAAACTTGATGATGTTATTTGGAAGCAAGAATGGCCATTATCATGTGGAGACAATGAGTTACAATGGTCATTTCAATGAGACTATGGACAAGTTAATAGAAGGAATGTTCTTCTAGCCTCTTATGTTCAAGAAAAAACTCTTGTGAGCATCAATGCAAAGCTTATATTTCTCATCTTCTCATACTTATTTTCACTTCATACATGGACTCAAAACAAACTAATGTATGGTTCTTGTTATTGGCTGTTCTTCGGAAATTTGGTTGTGAAGACTTTAGTAAGACCTTAAAAGCTAACGAGAGACGACCAACTCAACCAAAAGCTTATACAAAGGGTGAGGCTCAATCTATGAATATATTCCAATTAGTTAACACTAGAAGTGAGAGTCTACTTATGTCGTCGCCTGCGCCTAATAAAACTAGTAGTTCTATTTTCACACTTTCAGGATCTAGCTAGTAGTCCTGGTGTTTTTCGTCTGGGGTTCGGAGACTTTAATTGGATACATGACAGTTTAGCTTAATGAAAACATGCACATAACGATATTCTAATTGTATTTTGTGCAATTCTTTCTATCAAAATATTGACACCCAAGTCTTAGTTGTATTCTCCAGAGTAGACGGCAGATTCACTTATTCCATCAAGTTATATTAGCCAGCTATACATCCATTTTGTATTGTGTTCAATTGTCCATCTAAAATTCTCTTAAAAATGGTTTGCCTTGGTCTGAACTCACTTCTCTTAAAAATGGTTTGTAGTAGTAGTTTGTCATAATCTATTCCTTGACTGAGTAGTTAAATACTCTCATTCAAAACTAAGGAAATCAAATTCTTAGCAGTATATGCTTTTACAGACTTCAGGAAGTCAACTTGTGTGACTTTAAGAGCCTTGAGGCGAAGGGGAAAAAAAAGTTAGAAGAGGTTGTATATTTTTTAGTGACTAAGCAACGACTACATTATTTCTACTGAACTTTAGTATATGGACTCTAGTCCAAATTCAATATATAGAGGGTAGTTGGGACTATGGGTTGATAAGAGTAACCTACTGTCACGCAGTCATATAAGATAATCAAACTCAAAAACTGGTGAGTACTTGTCTCCTGCCTTTTGAAGATGCAAAAGTTACTGGCAACATCTGCATTAGTAATGTTCATCCTACTGCTTAGCTTAGCACCAGGATTTTCTTCAGCTGTAAAAGGTTCAGTCTTTTCCTGTTCTATCCGTATCTATTGAATACTATTCACTACTGTCCTTTCTTTCATACATTAATCTATATGAAGTTGGGGATGTTGTTGACTTCTTATGTATCTCCCAGAAAAATTTGGCTTGCACGATACATCATGGACTTTTTCTTACCAGGTGAGTGATCATATCAGGAAGATGCTTGTTCATCCAAGTCAAGCCGCAAAAAGGAGAACAAGAAGACCTTGGTATCCACCAGCACCAAAACCGAATGTGGGGCGCCATCCGTTCATACCACCGGAGTGTTGTCAGGGGACTCCACCGAATCCTTCTCCTCCTTACTAGATCTGATCATCTTTTGTAAGCTAGTGGGATTTTTTTGGTTTGGCTCATATATTAGTAGTATGTGGAGATACTAAAGTTCAGTACCCGGTACATACTGAGAAGTCAGGCCTGAGGGCCACAACTTACAAGATAGATCGAGATGGAATATTGATCTTAAATGTTGGGATGCACTGTATGTAACATGTGTATTTGACAATCTCAGTGTAACTAAAAGCTTTTGTTGGCTTATTTGGTCTCAAAATCTTGTATGCTCAAATTCTCTCTATTTTCTCACACTGAAGTCATAAATTAAGTGAACATTGACAATGGGACAAGGATAAGGCTTAATGAGCAAGTTTCTCCTTGTCATCTTGAACATGGGGAAGACCTTTTCAGTCAACAACTTCCCACAAAATACAATTTGCATCTAGCCTAAATTATCGACTGAAGAATCAAGAACTGTTGAATTCATAATTCTTTCTGTTTTCCTTTACAAAATTCAACTGTTGTGACTTGTGGCTGTAAAACCAGAAGGAAACAAAAGAATTACCATTTCAGTGAGAAAACGTCTCCCATTTGTTTCCAATATGTATAATTTGTTGTAAAGGAATAACTATTAATGTTATAGGAGACCTTCGTATTTGTTTTCTCATTTGACATAATCTGTATGTTTTTTCTGTCAGGAGTGGTCCATGATAGGAAAAGACATACAGTTCTAACTTCCAACACCTCGTTTTACATATATTTAATCATAAAGATAACAGAAGTTGGTGAGACTATCACTTGAAAAGAGCACGGCAATGTGACATTGCCTATCATACGAAGTGACCGTTGAAACTCTCATAGCAACTCTCTGGCCTTTGGAAGATGAAAAATTTATCAGCTAAGTCACCGGCATCAGCTTTAGCATTGGTCTTGCTTCTAACTTGCTTTGGACCAAAATTTTCGTCAGTTGGTAACTTGACAGTCCCTTCACAGCTTCACTCTCCTAGCATCTTATTGTCTCGTCGTTGATCCTTGCTAAGAAGTGTTCCAAGTTTGCATTAAATTGTTTGTTCTTGTGGATTTTTGTAAAGCTGGCTTTCAGGAAGAATTGTGGCCCTATGAGGCAGGTGATGGTATCAGGAAGGCGTTTGTTCATCCAAGCGAAGAAGCAAAAAGGAGTCTAAGAAAAGATTAACAATGTATGTGTATCCACCATCACCAAAGCCACATTGAAGCAGGAAACAGGGAGTTGCACCCCCTCCTGCTGAGACAAGTTGATATTCAGAAATTAGAGTCAGGTGTATTGTATTAATTAGTAGGATTAAATGGTGTCTGTAGTCTCGTTCTATGCTCATTAAATTAATTGTTTGATTGATAATCTTACTGCATATATGGAATCAAAGTAGAAAGGTGCTACACTTTGTTGCATAATCTAGTCTACTTCACATTTAGAATATCTCAATTAGTACGCGGGAACAAGCCAATGTTATCTGCTTCTGATTCTAGTTCTGAGTAGTTTCTTCCACAAAACTGGTTTACTATTCTATGACTAATTAGAGTTATAGTGATATGAGTTATGACTTCCATCTTCTTCCATATTCCTAAGCTCTTTGGCATACAAATCGAATTATAGGATCTCTGAGCTTCTCTGTTAATGTTTTGGGTTCAATATCAGCTAGACTTCGGCAATAAGAACCATACAACAAGTTGTATGTACAACAAAGGGCAAGTCATGTTATTTTACATATTGAAAAAATAATATTGATTTTAGATACACTTTTCTCTCTCACCTAACATGCTAGTCTGTCACCTACCTCTCTTTCTCTTCCCCCTTTCCCTGCCACAAAGCAGTCGCCCACCCTCACCCTCCCTTACAACCCTCATGCACTCGCGAACCACCTCTACCCTCTTCCCCTCAGTCGCCAACCCAACCCCACCCTTGTTCAATTCGTGACACAACCTAATCTAGTATATATACCGACCTAATTCATATAAGTTGGTAGCCTGATTCATAAAACACGTTAGCCTAATTTGATAATTGAGTAACAAAAAGATCTAATTCATAATTAAAGACTATAAGCCTAATTCATAAAACAAAACTAATTCATAGCACCTATCAACCTAATCTATATGATTTAGGCTATTTTGTTTTATGAATCAGGCTAACTCAATTTTCAAATTAGGCTACACTTTTACAACAAGTACGACGGTGGTGGAAGAGGAGGGGGGTGGGGGTGGTTTGCTAGTGTGTTGGGTGGGGGGATGCCCTGGAAGTTTGGAGGTTGAGGTTTGGGGTGGCCTACGAGTTTTGGGGAGGTGGATCAGGGTGACTTGCGCGTTTGGGGGAGGGGTGGGGTGGCTATGGGGTCGCGAAAAGGGGAGAACGTTGCGACGGCGAGGGACAACGGTGAGGGAGGGGGTTGCGGTGGTGTCCGAGGAAGGGGGGCTGTGGGGTATGGGGAAACGAAAGTTGTTACTGGGTATTTTTATTTATGAGAGGATAAGAGAGTTACGACGTTGTTTCTAGATATTTATGGAGGGAGTGGGAGTTGCAATAGTTTGTGTGACAACTATACCCCTATATTGTACATGCAACAAGTGATATAATTATCTCATTGCTATACTTCAACTCAAGATCTTACAAGGAAAGCACGTTTGCGTAACTTAGAAGCAACCTTCGTGACCAGTTGGATGTACGACATTCTTTCAACCATTACAAACTTATATTATAGAACATCAGGCTCAAATGGGTTTTTTATAACTAATTAATTTACCACTAGCATAAAATAATATAGTGTGAACATGGTGCCTTGAATTGTTCTCTGAACATGAAACTTATGGTACAGTCATAGTACGGTCAGACAGCTTACTAGACATTAGTGGAGAAATATACTACCTAGTGCTTCTTGTTAAATTCAATCTAGATGTAAATTTACATCTGATTAAAATGAAAGCAATGTGGGGTGACTTTCATTGTTAATAGATATTTAATCTAGGCTTTCTGCCTTCATTTCTTCAAATGATGTTCAGTCTGATATCTAAGATTGTCCATAAATCTGGTGTCGGGTAGTTAGGTGCTTGTCTGATACTCTCCACTTACTGAACATGCGACTGTTTTACCTAAATAGACAGAAGCTCCTGTCAAATTTTATATCTTTTGTAAAATCATTAAATTACTGAATATTATGTGCAATTCTCAAAAAATTCGGATTAAGCAACAACTTTTATACTCTCTCTCTCTCTTACTTTAACAATTCGTTTAGTGTTATTTATTACTTTTCTTAATTTATGTGCAAATTTGAGTAAGTGATTAGGGGATAAAATAGTTTTTATTATTTCAATTTCATAGTGCTTTGATTAATTTTAAGTTGATGTTGGTTAATATAAAATCTAATAAACTTGATTTTTATAGTTTGATACAATTTAATACATATTTTTTTGTTCGTCTTGATGTTAGTCTTTTCCCTAAAGTCATTTCCTTAAGCATAAATAACAATTACTAATCAATGTGTTTAAATTATTAATTTTGTTTTAATGAATAAAAATATGTATTTGCTTATAAAAACACATGTTAATATATTTTTTTTTGTCCATATAAAATCGGTTGCTAAGGTAGATATTACCCTTATTAATCGATTTTAATAAGTGTATGAAATTCTTATTTGGTTTAAATAAATATAAATATCTATTTGTTTATTGAAATAAATATTTATAAGATCTAAGCACGTTTTATAAATAAAAATATTTAATATTAATATAAATCCAGGTTTTACATTGAGTTGAAAACTAGTTAATGATATGAATATGCATTAATGTCAATTAATTATCATATATAGGATAAATCTTTTATTATATGTATGTTTTCAAAGTACTATTCAATTTATTTATTTAATTTTTAATAAGACTTTTGTGGTATTTAGTTATTTTACTATGAACAATCGTATATACTTTTTGTATTATTTTAATTTGTCCAACTTAAGTAAATTTGAGCTCATGACAATATTATTATTATTATTATTATTATTATTATTATTTATCCCATTTCCAACATACCCGAGCGGTTTTAGGTGTATATATGATGCGTTGTGGTTTCTTTTATGTAGTTCGTTTAATCTTTTGATATTTTTTTCTTTCCTTTATCATCTTATTTTTGGTTAGTTTTTTTTAATTATATTGACATTCATATAGTTATGTTTTTCTTTCAGCATTAGTATTCGGGAATCACTTTTCTTGTGTAGAAATTATAGTAGAAGGAGATAAAGAGGTCGAGTTTGGGATAAAGAAGAAGCTTCATAAGCTAAGAAGAGAAAGGGCTCACTTTTCTTGTGTAGCATCTCCCTCACACTCATCATTATATGTCAGTTTCTGGCTGATGGCATTTTATATTTTGGTGTGGATAATATCTGTCTTAATAGTTGGTTTTTGCTGGAGTTCCGGGTGATCACTGCAACCATATCTTCTCTACCGATTTGTGCCCCTGCTCTTCCTCGATAGGTAAGACTTTCTCCTTTCCCTCATGCTTTCAGTTGGTTCTTTTATGTTATGTCTTTCCATCAACATATTGGCATTAAGTTTTAGTTGTATTCTTTAAAATACTTATAATGTAGATCTTGCGGTTGTAGCTATTAACTAGTTTTATTTGTTGTTTTGAGGGGCTGACTTCTTGAAATCATTTTATGTGTTTTTTTTGTTATATGTTTTGTTGTCCACAAAATCGGTTGCTAAGGTAGATATTACCCTTATTAATCGATTTTAATAAGTGTATAAAATTCTTATTTGGTTTAAATAAATATAAATATCTATTTTTTATTGAAATATATATTTATAAGATCTAATCACATTTTATAAATAAAAATATTTAATATTAATATAAATCCAGGTTTTACATTGAGTTGAAAACTAGTTAATGATATGAATATGCATTAATGTCAATTAATTACCATATATAGGATAAATCTTTTATTATATGTATGTTTTCAAAGTATTATTCAATGTATTTATTTAATTTTTAATAAGACTTTTGTGGTACTTAGTTATTTTACTATGAACAATCGTATATACTTTTTATATTATTTTAATTTGTCCAACTTAAGTAATTTGAGCTCATGACAATATTGTTGTTATTATTATTATTATTATTATTATTATTATTATTATTATTATTATTTTTTATTATTTATTATTTATTTATTTATTATTATTATTATTATTATTATTATTATTATTATTATTATTATTATTATTATTTATCCCATTTCTAGCATATCCGAGCGGTTTTAGGTGTATATATGATGCGTTGTGGTTTCTTTTATGTAGTTCGTTTAATCTTTTGATATCTTTTTCTTTTCTTTATCATCTTATTTTTGGTTAGTTATTTTTAGTGTACATTGACATTCATATAGTTATGTTTTTATTTCATCATTAGGATTTGTGAATCAATTAGGTGGTTTCCAAATTGTCACTTTTACAAACTCAACAAGATGATGAGGTCGAGATCTTTAGATGTGTCAGTGAGGAATTTGAAGATATAACGAAAGAAATATAGAGTTTGTGGAGGGATGATATGGTTATAGTCGACAATTTTTCATCGATAGGGGGAAGTGAGCTCTTGCAGTCATCCCAGAATTGGCTGAATCATTAATGGGACAACATCTAGGGTGGTTCCGAAAGATAAAGCATTTGAATTATGGTAGTTGGGCAGTTTGGGTTTGCTTCGGTTTGAATCTATGTTATATCACCATTGCATTTGTATCGTCAGTACCTCCACTATATAAAAGAATTTCGAGCTTGAGAATGAGACAAGACCTTCCAATAGAAGTTATTGTAGAAGGATATAAAGAGGTCGAGCTTGGGATAAAGAAGAAGTTCTATAAGCTATGAAGAGAAAGGACTCACTTTTCTTGCGTAGCATCTCCCTCACGCTCATCATTATATGCTAGTTTTGATGGCATTTGACATGTTGGTTTGGATTATATCTGTCTTAATAGTTGGACTTTTGTTGGAGTTTTGGGTGGAGGATGAGTCTATCACTACAACCGTATCTTCTCCTCCAATTTGTGCCCATGCTCTTCCACGATAGGTAAGACCTTCTCCTTTCCCTCATGCTTTCAGTTGGTTCTTTAATGTTGAGTCTTTCCATCAACATATTGGCATTAAGTCTTAGTTGTATTATTTAGAGTACGTTGCACAGACGTTGCGTTTTAGTGAGAACATTTCACATAACAAGTATCACAATAACTGACTCTCTAATTTCATGGGTTTTCTTAATAGTGGATAAATGCATCAAGCTTGGACCTTCTAGTTCATTTCTTCTTGTGGCAATTAACATTTATTGACTGTCTACTTGTTTGATGTAAATCTAACTTTAGTACAAACTTGCCATTTTCTCTAGGATGAAAAAATTTGGGAAATCTCTACTAGTTCTGCATATCAATGCTATATCTTCCTATGTGGTTGTTTTTAAAGTTATTGCCTCCTCCATGATCTTTACTTTGTGCCAATTTAGTTTCTATGCCACCAGAGTTCGGCATTCATTTTCCAGATCATTGTGAAACTATTTATTTCACTAGCCACTGATTGGCTAGATCATCTTACGGTTGCACTTAAGTGAAGTACTTTATGTACCTTGTAATTTGATAAAATTACAGTGAGATATCCCGAGGTTTAGATAATAACGATGTACTAGATTTTGTAAAACGTAAAAGACATTGTTTATCTGTAAAACTTTTGTAACTAGCAAACCTAGGACTGTTATATATGGACTTAATTATCAACATGCTTAGCTATCTACTATTGAATTCACATCAATCTATTCAGATTTTGGTGGTTATAAAATAATGTTGTTTGGCCTTTGAAAACACGGTTCGTTTTATGATATAGTAATATTTTTTTTTTTTTGACATTGGTCTAAACAAACGAAACCATAACAAACACCAAGTAGCCACTAACAACTAACTAGCCTATATCCACTACAAAGGAAAGCATATGCTTAAGTTTCTTCGTGCTAGTGGTATGCTCGCCACGAGAATCCATCGGCGCCTTCCTCTTACACTTTGTTCTTGTATCCTCTCTGCAAAAAAATAAAGTAGTTCGTCCTGAAAGCCACTTGGCCTTTCCTTCTCCAGTCTTCACCACGCTTAAGGAGCGTGTCTTGAGGATGGTGATATCCCTTCTTCCAATGGAGAAGTAACCTAAAACTGAGTTGCTTCGACGCCTTTATTTCCACATTCTCACTCCCTTTTGAGTCACACCAACACTATACTCAGATTTAGCATCGAAGGGCCAGACAACATCCCTAAAATCAGGTGTTGTAATAGTTTCTTCACCTTCTGCCATAGTAACTTCAATAGGGATAGCACTAGATATAATCTCTTTGCTAATTCCTTCACCGGACTCCTGTTCCATTCCCTTTGGTGTAGAGCTGAGCTGCCAACACCCACAGCACGAATACTCATAAAACTTGTCGTTCGACCATGATAAAAGTTTAGTACTTTACCATTCCGCGGCAGAGTATACGCATCACTCTTCAACTGAAGGGTGCGTGTAGATTTCTGTTCTTTGTAAGAAAACATGCCACTAGGTTCACAGTAGTTACTTGGGTCACTAGTGGTTGGCCCATCGGGTGAATTTTCTTCACTACTACTAACAGCCGACATTGAGTTAAAAAGACCAAGGGGATCAAAAGAGCTTGTTTTATCATTATCATGACGAGGATACTTGGGGCACGGTATCTCATGATTAACACCATCAAACATAACCTCATATCCTCCCTTCTAATAAGCCTCACTACCAACATGTGGTCCACCATCATCCTTAGAATGGCGGGCAAGACAACCATTTTCATAAGTCTTCTTAGTTTCCTCTTTCAAGTCATCAGACGAGTCGACTCTTTTCCTTATCTTATCTTCTTCGAGATTTCCAGTTGCATATCCCTCAACCTCAGTAGATGACAAGTTCCAGTCCTCTTTCAAGTCATAAGCTTGCCCTCGTTTAAAATAACCTTTCATATTCTCCGTATCCAACATCAATATGCCATTGCACGGGTTGATGTACTTTTGCAATTCCGCAAATTTCAGAAAGCAGGCAGCTTGATTTAACAAACAAGGAATAGCCAGTTCAAGGTACACTCCACACCGTTGTTCAGAATTAGGGATTAGAGTGACGATGCCATCTACTATAGTTTCATAGATCATTGCTGCAGCTATAAAATTACCTTTTAAATAACAGTTATTACCTATGCTTTTCATTTCCACACCCCAAAGAACTCTGTCCTTATCAGCCAGTGACTCCAAATCAACAATTTTACCTAATTTTTGGGTAACATCCTCACCCAACACTTGTAGTCTAGATTTTCCATATACTGAATTTATTGCAAAACGCTTAACCCAGAGCTAGTACAACAAAAAACTTACTACTAAGTTCCAACACCAAATCAACCATAGCACAGCAACCAACCAAGCAAACGAAAACAACTGAGAACTAGACAAACTACAACCAGCTATAGAACAAAAGGTGCCCTATCACAGCGTACCAGCAAGCCAGAATTCACAATCCTTCACTCAAACGACCCACAATCCAATCGGCAACAACTAACTTGAATAAAAGAGAAACTATAGAGCAAGCGAGAACAAGTCTCCTGGTAATGATAAAAAAAAGCTACGTAGTCTTCCCCGCAACTCGTTAACTTTCACCCCAAGAAGATCTGCTACTCGATTATTGAACTCCAGTAAAATTGGTTGTGAGCATATGAGGGGCTCGCCGTCAACGAGTTAGAGGCAGAAAAGCGAAGATTATGGCATACAACCCAGACGATGTTGGTATTGTGCTTGTGTCTGAGTGATTTGGGAATTTTTTTTTTCTCTCTCTAGGTTTTGGGACTTTCTCTCTCTGAGCGGCTCTCTGGTATAGTAATACTCATTGTACCAACGGCAAAGTTTTCTACTATTGAACTCATTCCCTGTATTCTGATGTTGGCTTGCAGAAACCATTGTCGCCCTCAAATAATCAGAAGGCCGTGGCGAGTTATATGCTAATTGTTTTAGGACATGAGAAAGATCATCTCATCAATGAGGGCTATGCCATCCACGATTTGAAAATCAGTGGCAGAACAACATAAGCACCCTCTAAACCTGAGAGAAGCTTGCGGTCAAGTAGAAACGTTGTTCCACCAGCACCAATATCTGATACTAATCACAAGCCTCACACCAATCTATATCCTTCCCATTACCGTTGAACTTTTATCTGATGATTTTGTTTAGAGTATGCATATTGTCACCGTGACAAACAATCTGATCAACATTTTGTAAATTTTTTTTCTTGATCAGAAGGTACTACCTCAACTTGTGTTAGGATTTCAATGCAAATATTACGACCCTTAAATGACAGCATTTCTTAAGAATGTGAATCGGTGAGAACAAAACATTGTTCCTTAGGGAAAGTAAGCTTTGAAACCGGTGAATGGTTTACGTTTCTTGTCTCTGTCCAAACAAAAGATAGTATCAAAGTTGGTTGGTGTGAGTGGTAAGGACTTCATCCCTTAAACAAGTGCCAAAAAACAAGATAGTAGTAGTATCAAATTAGATGGCTTCAGGCTAGCAATGTCTTTCTACTGAATATTAGTAGATTCTTACTTCAGCATAGATCTCGGTGTTTTTTTTTTTTTTTTTTTTTATCAAAATGATGATTATGTTGGTTTACGTTCACCTTCCACAGTTAGTTGGCTTGCTGACAACTAATTATCGCTCGAGATACGATTTTATCTTCCTCAGTTAACCAATCCAAACTATAATAAAGTCAGTGGTTTCTTCAATTTTTGGTTTGCCGCAATCCGTAAGTGGCTCCTAATCTTATTTAACTGGCTAGTGACTTCCTCATCCCTTGTTTATTCTTAATTGCCTCTGGCAAGTGGCTCCTAATATTATTTAAAATTTCTTAAAGCATAACCTACAGTAGATCACATTGTTTTGTGAAACTAAGTAGGTATGCTAAGATTAGGATACACATACTTAAGCTATAAATAAACAATCCTAAGAAACATATACGTAAGTGGCTATATTAACAAATATTGTATGTGAAATCAACCGCTGTTTGTGGCTGCTTCGACAGGTAATTGCCAAGGCAAGCTAGCTAGGGAGTGCAAGATATATAAGTACTCCGTACAACTTATCCTCTTCATGATCTTAGTTGTATTAATTTAAGACATAAAAGGAAAACCAAGAGTAACAGAAACTCAGTAGCTAGGAGTATGTTTACTTTTACAGATTAATTAATAGATCATATCTTCAGTAAACCAGGGGCTGTTTTACCAGATTAGACATTGCTTAAAAACCAGGTCATCAATAAGTTTATTAATTAACCAATTAGCATTTAGGATAGGCTGAAATGCGACATCTATATAAGTTACGTTAGTTCTCCCAGTTCTTGTCGCACAGGAATATAAGTTTGTGAGTCTATAAACGTCTAACAATCGAAGACACGATATATTTAAGTTTAGGAACTAATATCTGAATCAGCCTGATAGTTAATGTCACGTCATTGTAGCTTCTGAAGATGAATATAACGTTTTCTAGCAAATATGGTCAACTAGTCACACTAGTTTTAGCATTGCTCTTCCTACAGGCGCTTAGCTTCCTGCCTTTATTCGCGATAGCTTCGGCTGAAGGTAGAGTTTATGTCCTCTTACTGCAATAGTTCTTAAGATTGCTCAAACTATGCAATCTCCAATTCTCCATTGAACTCATTTCCTGTATTCTGAAGTTGTCTTGCAGAAACCATTGTCGCCCTCAGATAATCAGAAGGCCGTGGCAAGTATTAGGAAGATGCTAATTGTTCTAGGACACAAGAAAGATCATCACATCAATAAGGGCTATGCCATCCACGACTCAGAAATCAGTGGCAGAACAACAGAAGCACCCTCTAACCCTGAGAGAAGCCTGCGATCAAGTAGAAACGTTGTGCCACCAGCACCAATACCAAATTCTAATCGTTCACAAGCTCGCACCAAACTACACCCTCCCCATTACCTTTGAACTATATATTTTCTGATAATTGTGTACAGTATATATATCGTTACCGTGACAAACAATCTGATCAACATTGTGTAAATATTTTTCTTGATCAGAAAGTACAGACTCTACTTGTGTTAGGATTTAAGTGCAAAAATTACAACCCTTAAATGTAAATTATTTGCACTAACTATCATTTGTGCATTGTGATCGTGATTTTGAACGGTGTAAGTAATGACTAGTGACTACATACAAGCAATATTAGGATAAGAAGAAAACAATGCAACGTTCAAATATATTTCGTACATTTTAAGCGCAGCAAATGAAAACAGTTCGCATAATTTTCCTTTTCTTTTGACTTCTTCTCAAGTAGTCCAGAGCAGTCCAGGTATCATTTGGTGTAGTACTGTATGTGCTGTACTCGTATATAATTGATAATACTTGAGTCTTGACGGGTCCCCAAGATACATCATTAATTAGTCACACGGTTGTTCTCTCGTGGGATCGGACTGGGTGAAGTATAAGGTTTCCAAAGAATCGTAATTATGCATGTACGTTAGGATCGAAAAACATTATATGCATGCACGAAAGTAATTCACAAATAACTGGTAATGACATGAAAGTTTCATAACTCGGTTGGTATATCAATATGGGCGCACATTTAGTGCAGAGCAGCATTTTTTTACAGTAAATTCAATTGTTCAAGACTTTAAAGTTCATTTCGATTCGACTCAAATTAATCTAACTTCAACAAGTATCAAGCAAGTATTGGCTTAGTAATAAGAGGATTACTCTAAACGATCAATTTTTATCATCTTTCCCGCATTTTGCAATTATTTATATGAGTAGCTTTCGTGGCTCATACCATCGATAGATAAAGAGAAGGGAACTAATCTTAATGAGTTCAATGCAAAAATTGGAGTAAAAGTTATTTAGTTTATTTATGAATAATTTTAATTGGAATATCATCCTATAGATCTTATAAGTCGAAACGAATATTGAATCGTTGATTTTGACGACTTCACAATAAATAAATATTAGATTGTAAAACTTAGTTCAATCAAACTCACACTCGGATTGCTTCAAAAAAATACTAAAAAAAACCTCACTACACTTGGATAAAGAATATTTTAATGTAGCTTGATGCTCGAAAGAGTTGACTCAAAGTTAATGGAAAATGTGGATAACTTCCCTTGATACGGGGAGCAAATGAGCAACTATATACTCCGATCACGTCTATGTCGAACGTTTTATCTAGTGTGCTGTGTGCAAACAAAAAAAGAAAAAAAAATTGTAGGAAGTAGAATAGATAAAAAGTTGACTCAATTTAACACACGACATGAGTACAACACAAAGTTAACAGGGAGGGTTAAAGTCTTCGACCTAAATATTTGAGTTGACGGAAACCCGATACAAAACTTAAAAGATCGATTTAGGGTTGGAGATTCGGAACACAAAACCGACACACACTCCGTTTGTAATCCTCAGTTATTTAGCAATCATTTTGGGACTAACCCAAAAATGAAATCTAACACTCCAACGTTGAAAACTGTAATGTAACCATAATGTTTGATTTCATGATTTCATCCTCAAATTAGCCTATACTTATCGCAATCCAACACGAAATTAATGGATTAAAGTCATCAATGTTAAACTCATCTAGCTGATTGGATCTGCACAAAACCCGACAAAAAAGTAATGCAATTTTTTTCTAAAAAGTTTAGACACGATACGAATGCGACACGAGCCCTCTAACAGTGAAGTACCGCAATTTCGTTCAACCATAACATATAAATAGTCAGAAAGTTGAAAATTACCAGCAAAGTATATAAGTGAATGAACATTCCATTAACAACACTGTTATCCAAGCTCTCTAAAACCCACCAAACTTTATGGAACACCAAACAATTACATGCCATGATCACCAAGACCCATCTTTCCCTTGACCCATTTTTTGCCACCAAAGTTGTCAGATACTATGCGCAAAATGGTGATCATTATTCTGCACGGCAAGTGTTCGACGAAATGCCGAACAGAAGCATTTACCTTTGGAACTCTATTATCAGAGCTTATGCCCAAATTCATGACTTGGGTAATGCATTTGGGCTTTTTAGGGAGTTGGGTAGGTCGGAATTGAGGCCGGATAACTTCACATTCGCGTGCATTTTGCGCGCGTGCTTTGAGAATGGTGATTTGGGTGGTGTGAGAGTTGTTCATGGTGGGTTGGTTGTTGAAGGGCTGGATAGTGATTCTATTTGTGGTAGTGCACTTGTAACGGCTTATTCGAGACTTGGTGTTGTGGATGATGCTAGGAAGGTGTTTGATGGTGTCGTTGAGCTGGATTTGGGTACGTGGAATTCGATGATCAATGGGTATGGGTGTTGTGGGTTTTGGGAGGAAGGGTTGAGGATGTTTAGTGAGATGAGAATTGAGGGAGTTAAACCAGATGGGTACGCGATTGTTGCTTTGCTTTCGGCTTTGGCAGAGCCGAGTTTACTTGAAATTGGTCAGGGAATTCACGGGTTATGCATAAAGTGGGGTTTTCTTTCGAATGCACATGTTGGTAGCTCGTTAGTTAGTATGTATTCAAGGTTGGCATGCTTGGATTCGGCGCAGGGAGTCTTTAATAGCTTAACGGAACCTGATGTGGTCACATGGTCTGCACTGATCACCGGGTTTTCGAATTCTGGAGACATAAAAAGAGCACTGATGTTCTTTAGAGAAAGGAATATGGTTGGTATGAAGGCTGATCCTGTGTTGCTTTCTAGCATTTTGGCGGCTTCTGTCCAGTTGGTCAATGTACTGACAGGTTGTGAGATACATGGTTATGTTCTTCGCCAGGGATTAGAGACAGATATCATGGTCTCGTCTGCTCTTATAGACATGTATTCGAAGTGCGGATTCATAGACTTGGCCATTCGGGTATTGAATGTTCTTCCAATTAGAAATGTTGTTGTTTATAATTCTGCTATTTTTGGTCTTGGTTCACATGGAAATGCTGATCAGGCCTTTATATTGTTCAATGAGGTACTAGAAAAAGGTTTGAGGCCCGACGAAACCACATTCTCTGCTCTGCTTCATACTTGCTGCCAAGCCGGTCTTGTCAAAGAGGGCGAAAATATTTTCAACAGAATGAATATTGAATTTGGAATTGAACCTAGAAATGAGCATCTTGTTCACATGGTGAAGATCCTAGGAATGGCTGGCAAATTGGAAGCAGCATACCGTTTTGTGCTGTCGTTGTCTAAACCCGTTGATGCAGGCATTTGGGGAGCACTACTAGCATGCTGTGAAATGCATGGAAATTCTGCACTTGCTGAAACAATTTTGCACAACCTGTTTGAGAACCAAAAGCAAGGAAATTCATACTCAGTGCTGCTGTCGAAAATTTATGCTAATCATGGGAGATGGGATGAGGTTGAGAAGCTGAGGGGTGATATGACTGACAGTGGGAAAAGAAAGGTACCAGGATTTAGTTGGATAGGAGGGTAATATATGCCTACTGAAGGTAATAGCTGGATGATGTGATTTTGTCGTTCAGTAGGTATATATGCCTCCTTCTATTCTGTTCTGAGGGAATTTTTATTGTGTTGGCTACAATTGATATTGCTATATCCTCCCAAATGTTCCCTATGTGCAGCCTCTTGCTAATGCTCCGTATGTACCTCCACTCTTATAACTGTATCACTCCTATTAAGGACTTGTAATTTGCTTGTATTAGACAGATATCTATTAGCATATCACTGATATTACATTTGTGTCGTGGCTTATTATTTTGAGTTGCTAATTAAAAGTTGCAATAGCTTAACACTCTTACCACCCTTTTATGGTCTCACAAGAGTTGTGTGCAGAGTGCAGAGTCCTCTTATTTTTGTGATGCTTGTTTTGGAAATGTTAGAGCCATCAGCCATGATCACTAAAACGCAGATTAGGGCACACTAATATTGGACAGTTTTGCGGTCTTATAAAGAAACATAACTGCATTGGAAGTTTCTGCTGGTGCATGCCAACTTTGGTTATGCATGCAGTCAGGCTTTTACCTTATCTGAAAAACTTGTGTAACTAGCAAACCTAGGACTGTTATGGACTTTTTTATCAACATGCTTAGGTATCTACTATTTGATTCACATCCTTTTACTCATAATTTGGTGGTTACAAGTTTATGTTGTTTGGCCTGTGAAAACATTGTTCGTTTGATAATACGGTAATACGCACTTTAAAGTATAAATAAGGTTCCCTGTTTTGCCATCAATTAGAAGCGGTTTTGCTTTTTTTACTATTTTAATAATCTTTCCTAATACGTGATACGGAACAACTTCTTCAACTTTAAAAGTGACTGTACCTGAATCTAGTTTTCAAGAATGCTGGACTCTTTCGGATATGAGAATTGTTAGAACAAGTCATGACTCGCATGCAGCAAAATATTTGCTGCTGCTTCTTTCTCTTTCACTTCCGTCTCTGAATTTTCTTTGCCATGTAAATATCTATGTGAGTACCAAATATGGATTTTCCTACGGACTATTTGACTACATACTTAGTTTCACGAATCTTTAAAGTAGATGTTGTGGTCTTAACTGTGTGCCACCTGAAAACTTGCTTTCTGCCTGCAGTTGCAGTTGAAAAACGTTGTTTTCTCTCTGATCCCACAGTATAGAAGCTGTATTTGTAAGGATCTGGTGGATATAATTGGATTCTCTGCATCCTGATCATTTGAAATGAAAAGATTAAACGTTTAAGGGCTGCCTTGGATCTCGCTTCATGACTTATCATACCCCTTTTCTTGGTTTGAATTTGAATAATTAGTAACTTTCAAGTTGCCTGTCAATGTCTTTAGAATAGAGAGGTTTAGTTGCTAGACAATATCTATATATCATTAAGGAATTACCTCTGATGGATGTCTATGTTAAGCAGAGCGGACCTAGATCTTGTCAGCTTTGTAGAAGAGTCACCTAGACTGAGTAGAAGAGTCTGACTTTATAAAACAATCATTAGTTTATATTGTAACGACGATTAAGGAAAAGATATTCATTCTTTATATTAGTCACCATTAGCAAGCACGACATTTAGATAACATTTTGTACTATTACTGTTGTGCTAATTTGTTTAACTTTCTTAATTACTCCGTATAGTGATGAGTGCTCATGATTAGATATTCAGATAGCATTTTCAGATAACGATATTTCAAAAGATAACATATCTTCTGTTGTGCTAATTTGTTGTTAAATACGCAAGCAATTGGATGGTGGCTAACCAAGTCCAAAGCTGGTGGTTGGAAAATCGTTGCTGGTGTTGAAGGTTGCCAAACTTCAATCAGTGATTGTGAACCACCTGTAGCAAGGCGCCATCTTAGGGGCTCTTGTGGCCGGCCCAAGCTACCATCACCATCACAGCCCCAGAACACGGTCAAGGATGGAGTTGATTACGCATTTAGAGTACTTCCCGATCTCCTCATTTTGGGGTTTGGCTGCATGGCTCTGATGTCTCCACTTTCTGTGTGAATGATGACGTAAGTAATACCACGGAAAATATTACAGGAGAATTTGGATCTTGCATATTCTTACCTTTCGTTTATATTTGTTCCATAAATGCTGAAAAATAGAAAGTGAATACGTGGTGATGTGGTATATATGCATTTAGGAAATGCAAATACCTATTGTTATCTGTTAATGGTGATCACTTGATCTCTGCCTCTACTTTTTGTTAGAGGTTTTAAGATTTGTAATGTACATAGTGAGTATTGAATTCTAATACAATGGCTATGGTAAATTTAGAATTGAAGGTGGTTGCACGGTAGATATGAATGGCTATTATCCGATTGCTTTTTCAATTCTTGTTTGTTTCAGATTTTATTTTTTTCCTTCTTTTCTTGACATTATAAGTATTTGTTTGCATGTTAATAGGACTTCTGTGATCACTTGTCAGGAAATACAAGTGCCAATGATATAAAACACTTCTGATCCTACTTTCTATGGTTTATCCTTGTTGAAGTTGTCATGTAGGTCTTAAATTTCATCTCAACAAATTCATGCCTGTGTGTTTTTACATCGTATCCATATTAGTGCAAAGTCCTGACCCATCATGGTTGACCACCCAGCTTTGCAGGTTAGACTCTTGGAACTGAGGGGACAAGGGAAAACCTGTCCCTACGGCTTGGATAGGAATATGTAAAATCCCAGTTCCTAACCTATGGGCAGGGCGGGTCCAAGAATTTAAATGGGGAAGCCTATGTTGAGGGTAGCCTTTTTTTATCTACCATTTTCTACCTTTTTCTACCTTTTTCTACCCTTTTCTACCTTTTCCTACCAAATTTCATAAACTTGAGGGTAGCCTATGCTACCCCTTGCTACGTATAGAGTATGCAGTGGCGGATCCAAAAAGTTATTTTTCCGATGTCCTTTTATGTTTCCGATGTCCTCACTTAATTGCTATGAAATATAGATTTTTTTAATTTTTTCACCATTAAAATTATATTAAAACCCAAAAAAAATTCGTTTTCCGGTGTCCGCGGACACTGTACCCATAAACATACATCTGCCACTGAGAGTATGCCCCTGCCTATTGGTTCCTAACCATTGCATCACCAAACCCAACCTGTTTCATGAGTTTGCTCTTTGTCCACGACCCTAGATATCTGAAGGACACAATAATGAGGTAATAGGGGCTATTCTGAGAGGAAGCCGTACATGGATGGAGGTGCTTGTGATTGACGCCGGGAGGAGGTAATAGTTGAGGACTCCAATCTCCCAACCAATACCTTCCATTCTGTAGAAGAAGCATAGCATATGTGGTGTTGCAAGTTCGGTTCCTCCTTTCTTTGTTTGGTCTTTCCAGGGTGCATATTGAATTTGGAATTGAATAAGTATATAGTTGTGGTCAAGGTTCTGTTTTACCGTTAGTGTATGCATCGTTTGTTACATTACTCGATTGCTCCTAAGTTCACAGCTTTACTACCACCGTGTCCTTTAGCTGTGCGGGTTCGTACGGAACTAAATATTTTCCTTATTGCAGTTGCAACACATAGAAATACATATATGCTGATTTGAATAGTGGAATGTACTTGGCATTGAATGATGATGTTGACATGATGACATTCAAATTAGAAAGTGATGGACATAGTCACATACAGTAGATATTACGTAAATAGAGTCAGTTTTGGGGATGTGGTTGAGGCTGTTGCTTGGTTTGGTTTCTGGGAGATGCTACTAGAAGTATTGCGGAAGTTACCGAAAGAAGAATGGAGTGCTTCTTAGCTTTGTTGTGCGCTGCTTGACCGAGTAGCAATGAGCAGGTTTTTAGCAAATGAACCCTTGATTTATAGGCGCCTGGTAAGTGACTTTGTGGAGTATACGCAGCGTAGTGTGTTCACCCCTCGGGTATACCATGGGAGCCTTTCTCCAATTCTGAATGGACACTGCCCATTTGCTCCCCATTGGAATCCTCAAGGTTAACTAAGATGGTGGTTTTGGCAGGCTTTGGGGTCGGTCGGGAGTAGTGGTGAGGGATAAGGAGGGAAAGGTGGTGTGCGTCGCTGTCCGACGAAATTGATGTCAATGGAGCTGAGCTTGCTGTGATAGCTGCAGCTAGATTTGGTGTGCTCACTGATAGGCACCGGCAGTACAAGAACATCGTCCTCGAAAGTGACTCCCTTGGGTTGATTAAAGCGCTTCAAGGGACCAGAATTGGCCAGAGCCAAAAGGACATTCTTCTGGATGATATTTGGGTGGGGAATACAGTAGCTCATTATGGCTAGAGAGTAGTGCTAGTAGCATTTTAAGGTGTACTTGCCTTAGTCGGAACTTGATATAAATGACTGCCCCGTCCTGATTTCACCCTCAAAAAGAAGAAAGGCGGAGTCTGACTTTTATAAAGCAATTACTAGTTTATGCTGTAACAACGATTAAGGAATAAATAATCATTATTATTAGTCACCATAAGCAACTCGACAGTTTAGTTGTTTAAACACTTAGCAAGCACTACCCTTTTTGAAGATTGCAACATGCATATAAATATACATAGGTCACTCCTATAAAGTGCAATTAGGTTTCAATATAATGCTATCCTAGCACCTTTTATTTCAAAAAGAAATTATAAAGTGCAATTAGCACTCCACGAAACTGCAAGTCAGAAGAAAAGCATCTGATGGTTTTGTTTTACATGCTCGGACAATGCGAAATATCTCCAAAAAGCTGCTAGTATTAGTAGGTGCAGTGTTCTTTCTAGCAGCTGGTTTCGCAACATCATCCGCTGCTGCTTCACCTCCTAATGGTAAAAGGATTCATTGCTGGTCTTTAATCTGTTTAACTTTATTGATTTCTCCGTATAATCACTAGTGTTCACCGATAGAATTTCAGATAACATATGTTCTACTGTGCTGATTGGTTATTAGTAGCGCAAGCAAGTGGATGGTGGCTAACCAAGTGCAAAGATGGTGGTTGGAAAATAGTTGCTGGTGCTGAAGGTCGCCAAACTCCAATCAGTAATAGTGAAGCACCTGTAGCAAGGCGCCGCCTTAGGGGCTCTGCTGGGCGGCCCGAGCTACCATCACCGACATGGGCACCAGAGCACGGAAATGGATTGGGTTGATTACGCATTAAGACTTCTTCCGGACCTCCAGTTGGGGTTAGGTTGCAACTTGCATGGCACCAATAATGTCTCCATTTTCTGTGCTAACGACCATGTACACTAATACTTCGGCAAATATTAGAAGGAAATTTCGAATCTTCTACAGTGCTGCTAAAGTCCTGCATTTCTTATCATTCCTATAAATTTGTTTCCAAATGCTGAAAAATAGAAAGTGCAGACGTGGTAATGTGGTGTCTATGTATTCAGGAAATGCAAGTACTATTGTTATCTGTTAATGGTTGATCACCTGATATCTTTGCCGCTCCTTTTAATTAAAGGTTTTTAGATTTGTAATCTACATTGTGAGTACCGATTTCCAATACAACACCTCTGGTAAATTTAGAATTGACGGTTGTTGCATTATTCGTCTTGGCTCTTATCCATTCAATACTCAGTTCTGCACTCTAGAATTTATACTAATCATGGAAGGTGGAATGAGGTTGAGAAGCTGAGGGGTGATATGACTGACAGTGGGAAAAGAAAGGTGCCAGGATCTAGCTGGATAGTACGGCAGTATATGCCTACTGATGACGGAAGAAGCTGGATGATGTGATTAATTAGTAACTTAGTACTTGTCATTCAGTAGTTATGCTCGCTTAACCTCTTGCTCTGGCTTTACTTCCACTCTTAAAAGCTGTATTACTCCTATAACTGATACTAGACAGGTATCTATTAGCATATCACTGGGGCTTCTTATTTTGAGTTACTAATCAAATGGTTCAAATGTTAGGGACATGCTCACTTAAACGCAGTCAGGGTACACTATTAATATTGGACACTTTTTCGGTTTCCAGAGAAATAAGATAATTGAAGTGTGAAGTTTCTGCTGGTGCATAGTGCATACGGCATACCAACTTTGGTGATGTATGCCGTCAGGCTTTTACTTTATCTATTTAGTACAGTATTTGGTTTTTCCCCCTCTTAACAAAAAAAAAAAAAACATTGTTATTCTTAATGCTGGATACAGCCAGCAAAGTTGAACCTTTTTGTTTCCGTCTTCTTGTGGCAATCAACATTTGCTGAGTTGCCTATTTCTTGTTTGATGTATAAGGTAACACAAGTACAAAATTGCGTTTTCTCTGGGATGCACACAGTAAATAATGTGCCCTGTTTTGTCATCAATTAGTAATGGTTTTCTTCTCTATTATCCAATTAATCTTTCCTGCAAAAGTATTAGAGGATAATATGTGATACTGAACAACTGTAAAAGTGATTGTATCCGAATCAGTTTTCAAGAATGCAGGGCTTAAAATGAGAATTAATAGAACAAGTCATGAGCATGACTCACCACCAGAAAAATCATCTATATGAGCAAGATCTTTGCTACTGCTTTTTTCTCTTTCACTTCCCACTCTGAATCATCATTGCCATGTAAATATCTATTTGAGTACCAGATATGAAGTTCCGTACGAATAATTTGACAATGCATCTAGTACTACATACATATTGATTTCAATAGTTGCATGTACTTGGCCTTGGATGATGATGTTGACATGATGACATGTTCAAATTAGAAACTCATGGACATAGTCACATAGACTCAGTAGAAGAGTCTGACTTTATAAGGCAATTACTAGTTTATGTTTGTAACAACGATTAAGGAAGAAATAATCATTTTCTTATTAGTCACCATAAGCAAGCATATCATGACAATTAACTTGTTTAGTAGTCACGCTTAGTTGATTCAACACATAATTTTGAATGTTGGATAAAACAATGTCTTTTGAAGGTTGCAACATGCATATAAATATACATACGTCCACCAATATGAACTGCAATCAGGACTACACGAAACTGCCAGGCAGAAGGATTGAAGGAAAGCAGGAAAGCATCTGAGGGTTTCGTTTACATTTTCTGATAATGCGAAATTTCTCCATCAAGCTGCTAGGAGTAGTAGGTGCAGTGCTCTTTCTAGCAGGTGGTTTTGCAACATCATCAGCTGCTTCACCTTCTAACGGTATAAAGCTCTTCTTTGTTGGTATATAATCTGGCTAAGTTTCTTAATTACTCCTTATAATCACGAGTGTTCACGAATAAAAATTTAGATAGCATTTCTGTTCTATTTCAGATAATGGTATTTCAAAACATGACTTCTGTTATGTTGTGCTGATTTGTTACTAGATGCGCTAGCAATTGGATGGTGGCTAGCCAAGTGCAAAGCTGGTTGGAAAATCGTTGCTGGTGCTGAAGGTTGTGAAACTCTAACCAGTGATATTGACGCACTTGTAGCACGGCGCCGCCTAAGGGGCCCTGGTGACCGGCCCAAGCTACCATCACCATCACGGGCCCCAGAGCGTGGACAAGGATGGACTTGAATACATGTTTGGCGTTTAGACTACTTCCCGACCTCCTCCTTTTGGAATTCGGTTGCATACTTGCATGGCTCCGATATGTCTTCATTTACAAGGAGAATTTGGATCTTCTACTATACAAAGCTGCCTAAACTACTGCTTTTTCTTATCATTCTCGTAAATTTGTTTCATAAAAGCTGAATAATAGAAAGTGCATACGTGGTAGTGTGGTACATATGCATTCAGGAATTGCAATTATTGTAGTTACTATTTGTGAATGGTGATCACTGGTCACCTGATCTCTTTGCCGCTCCTTTTAGATTAGTAGTTTTAACATAGTGAGTAATGAGTTCAATACGATGGCTGCGGTAAACATAGAATTGAAGGTTCATTGTTCGTCTAGGCTCTTAATCAATAACAGTAAAACGATTTCCTGATTCCTAATTAACATAGTAACACGTATGAATGGAATGGCTATTATCCAATTTGCTTTTCATTTCTTGCTTGTTACTGAAATTTTCTTTCATTTTTTGGCATACTATAAGATAACAGTTAATAATTATTGAATGTTGAAGTCAAATGATCGGTTTTGTTAAAAAAAAAATAAGGATTTTGAATGTGAAAAATTGTTGTCAGTAGTGGCCAAGCAGCTTGGAAAAATTGAGGTTTCTTAGAGTTTTAAGGCTCTCGTCTTTTTGTTTTTAGTCTCTTTTCAGCTTGACCGGCAAGCTTTTGCTTCATGGAACAAGTCTATGACCTCATCCAGCTCGGATAGTACTCCGTGCATAAATAAGGACAGGAACCAAGAAAAGGATGACATTTTCTATTTCCTAGTCATACAACGGCTTTACCTAATCCAATGTTTTTATCACCAAGTTGTTAGGCCTATGGTTAAAGGTTACCGTAAAAAATATGTCAGATCCATAACCTGTTATGATACTAATTTTGTCCCAAAAGGTGCTTCAACATTTTATTTAAATAATTTTTCAAAAGAGCATCTACAATATTGTAATGTAGGTCAAACCAAGTATTTTTGTCAAAAGTGAAAATATTAAAAATGGAAACTTATATTGAACCACCGGATAGTTACAATTCTCATAACCACCATCTCGGGTGAATTTTCAGTTCCATTTCTTTTAGATAATGGCAAGTTGTTGTGAGAGGATGGTCATCAAAGTAGTATTCAAACAATGACTCATGGTTGAAAAATTGTTAAAACATTCCAATATAAAATATGTTATTGACACATAAGGAGTAGTATTGAATAAGGTGGTAAGAATTTTTATTTTATTTTTCTCTTGTGAAATTGAATTTTAAGATATACAGCATCCTTAAGTTTTAAACTCTTGCAAGTTGACACTTCAATTTTAAGAGATCATACAACTACTTTCAAAACTTCATATTTTCCATAGTTTACCAACTCTGTTCTATTATTATATGCATACATACGTTTATGTCTAATATTATATGGTGAGCGAGATGCAAGGAATGCTTGTGAGTGCACACCTTGTGAAGATGCACTAGTATTTGGCCCGTGCGATACACGGAATGTTAATAAAAGACTTATATTGATTCATGGCAAACTACAAAGACTTTAGTTGGACAATTCGTCTGTATTGAGGTATCCAAGCATGCATGGTGATAATATTTGTAAATATATAACCATATTTACGACTTAGGATTGTATATCTAAGAGGATGGATATGAACTTTCAAAGGTAGAGACAAATTTATTATGAGATGGAGAACGTAAGTATATATGATTGTTGGCACAACATATAAAATTTTAAGAAGAATATGACATAGATCATTAGCTAATGTATTTTAGTGATGGAAGAAGATGGGTTTATACTTTTCAATGTAATGATAACAAAATGGGAGAAGATTAACATGATTGGTTGGGATTAGATGCTAAAAAATTTCAATTCTCTTCCTTTTAGATCCTCAATAAATTGATACTTACATTACAATAATGTAGTTATTTTAAAGTGAATTTAACATGAATTTAAATGGAAGAAATGTGGGTTCCATAAAAATTTTACTTTTAATTGTCCATATTTTTCTTAAATTTTAATGATAAGTAGAGACTTTTCAAGAGAGGTGAATTGAATCTTTAATGGTAGTAATGAGAAAATGATACATATGACAGTGACATGTACTAATGCACACCTTGTGAAGATGCATTCTTACTTGAAAAAGTTGTCAGCAATACCTTTTTTTTTTTTTTGGTAATCTCATTGTTCTTTTTAGTTGGAGCTTCCACAACATCTACTACTCCTAGTGCTGCATCTAATAATGGTCATTCACCTATTAGCTTTATATTCAGATAGCATTTTCTTGTTCAGTTTCTTCTTAAAATGTGATATCCTAGCTACTGTCGTTTCTTGTTCCTGTTTTTCAGATGGTGACCATGAAAAAGGTTGGAGACAAATCAAGTGGAAACTTAATGGTCGGAAGATCGATCTTCATAGAGAAAGTTACCAACAATCGGCCACCTATATATGGGGAAAGGTCTGAGCTTGTCCAAAGGCGCCACCTTAGAGTAGATGGACGACCTAGACTCCCATCACCTTGGGCACCCCCGGGACATTCAGTATCAGGTCCTCCTCCATTTGCTTAGAATGAATTTCTAAAAAAATTTAACCAATGTTTCCACTTTTTGTGTCTAACACACTCGATCAGGCTACATTTATTAGCATGATTTTATTTGGCAACCAAACAACCACTTAATAATATAATATAGTTTTCTAGTTCAAATTAGATTGAAAACAATGAGAGAGGTATTTGATTACATAGGCTCAATTTAAACGGTGGGCATTAATTACATAACTAAGTGTGATTACATAAACCACGAAAAAACCTCGTCTCCGCCCCGAAATAGAATCGGACAAAAACTGACAAGAGGCCAACATCCTAAACACATATAATAAACAATGGAAAAAGAAAATTGTTAAAAAGTAGTTTTCGCGTAGCCTTAACCATCGGTTTTGTCCATTATACACATGCTCGAACCAAGCCATAAACACTCCGAAAAACTATCAATTAAGAAGGAGGAATGGCATTGCAGAATTCCTCTATTACGCTCCAAAACACCATTTAAACATGCTTGGTCAAATTCGGGACTTTTCCGGAAGATGAAATATCGACCCAAAATGTTATTTTTTCTGGACTATAACCCACGAAAAAACCTCGTCTCGGACCCCAATTAGAATCGGACTAAAATTGATAGGATGCGCCCTAGACACATATAGTGAATAATGAAACAAGAAAATTGTTAAAAAAGTACCTTTGGCGTACCATTAACCAAAGGTTTTGTCCATTATACACATTCTCAAACCAAGCGATAAACACTCCGTAAAACTATCAAGAAGGAGAAATGGCATTGTCACATGCTTCTATTATTCTCCAAAACACCCTCTAAACATGGTTCGTAAATTTCGGGACTTTTTCCAGAAAATCAAAACTCGACCCAAAATGCCAGTTTTTGTGCACTATAACCCACGAAAAAACCTCGTCTCGGCCTCAAAATAGAATCGGAGGAAAATTAGCAAGAGGCTCCCTAGACTCATATAGTGAAGAACGGAATAAGAAAGTTGTCTAAAAGTAGCTTTCGCGTAGCATTAACCATAGGTTTTGTCCATTATAGGCATTCTCGAATTCAGCGTTAAACACACCGTAAAACTACCAAGAAGGAGGAATGACATGGCCAAATGTTTCAATTATGCTCCAATAAACCCTATGAACATGTTTGGTAAATTTCGGGACTTTTTCCGGAAAATCAAAAATCGACCTAAAAAGCGGGTTTTTGTGGACTATACCCACGAAAAAACCTCTTCTCGGTCCCGAAATAGAATCGGACGAAAAACGGCAGGAGGCATCCTAAACACATATAATGAACAAAGGAACAAGAAAATTGTTAAAATGTAGCTTTGGCGTAGCCTTAACCATCTGTTTTGTCCATTATACACATGCTCGAACCGAGCGATAAACACTCCGTAAAACTATCAAAAAGGAGGAATGGCATTGCCACATGCTTCAATTATGCTCCAGTAAACCCTATGAACATGTTTGGTAAATTTCGGGAATTTTTAAGGAAAATCAAAAATCGACCAAAAATGCCGGTTTTTGTGGAGTATAACCCAAAAAAAAACCTCGTCTCGGCCTCGAAATAGAATCAGACGAAAATTGGCATGAGGCAACCTAAACATATATAATGAACAATGGAACAGGAAAATCGCTAAAAAGTAGCTTTGGCATAGCCTTAACCATCTGTTTTGTCCATTTTACACATGCTCGAACCGAGCGATAAACACTCCGTAAAACTATCAAGAAGCAGGAATGGCATTGCAAAATGTTTCTATTATGCTCCAAAAAACCTTTTGGACATGCTTGGTAAATTGCGGGACTTTTTCCGGAAAATCAAAAATCGACCTAAAAAGCCGGTGTTTGTGGACTATAACCCACGAAAAAACCTCGTCTCGGGCCTCGAAATAGAATCGGATGAAAAACGGCAGGTGGCATCCTAAACACATATAATAAACAATAGAATAAGAAAATTGTTAAACAGAAGCTTTGGTGTAGCCTTAACCATATGTTTTATCAATTATACACATGCTCGAACCGAGTGATAAACACTTTGCAAAACTACCAAGAAGGAGGAATGACATTGTAGAATGTTTCTATTATGCTCCAAAAAACCCTTTAGACATGCTTTGCAAATTTCGGGACTTTTTCCGGAAAATCAAAAATCAGCCCAAAATCCCGGTTTTTGTGAGGTATAACCCACGAAAAAACCTCGTCTCGACCCCGAAATAGATTCGGACGAAATTTAGCAAGAGGCAACCTAAACACATATAAAGAACAATGGAACAAGAAAATTATGAAAAAGTAGCTTTGGCGCAGCATTAACTATATGTTTTGTTCATTATACACATATTCGAACCTAGCGATAAACACACCGTAAAACTATCAAGAAGGAGGAATGACATTGCCACACGTTTCAATTATGCTCCAATAAACCCTATGAACATTTTTGATAAATTTCGGGAATTTTTCCGGAAAATCAAAAATCGACCCAAAATCCTGGTTTTTGTGGTGTATAACCCACGAAAAAACCTTGTCTCGGCCCCGAAATTGATTTGGACGAAATTTGCTAGGAGGCAACCTTAAGACATATAAAGAACAATGGAACAAGAAAATTATGAAAAAGTAGCTTTGGCGTAGCATTAACCATAGGTTTTGTTCATTATACACATGCTCGATACTAGCGATAAACACACCGTAAAACTATCAAGAAGGAGGAATGACATGGCCACATACTTCAATTATGTTCCACTAAACCCTATGAACATGTTTGGTAAATTTTGGGAATTTTTCTGGAAAATCAAAAATCGACCAAAAATGCCGGTTTTTGTGGAGTATAACCCACGAAAAAACTTCGTCTCGACCCCGAAATAGAATCAAACAAAAATTGATAGGAGACAACCTAAACACATATAATGAACAATGGAACAAGAAAATTGCTAAAAAGTAGCTTTGCATAGCCTTAAGCATCGGTTTTGTCCATTTTACACATGCTCGAACTGAGCGATAAACACTCTGTGAAACTACCAAGAAGGAGGAATGGCATTGCAGAATATTTCTATTATGCTCCAAAAAACCCTTTGGACATGCTTTGTGAATTTCGGATCTTTTTCCGGAAAAACAAAAATTGACCTAAAAAGCGGGTTTTTTGTGCAATATAACCCACGAAAAAACCTCGTCTCGGCCCGAAATAGAATCAGACGAAAATTACAGGAGGCAACCTAAACACATCTAATGAACAATGGAACAAGAAAACTGCTAAAAAGTAGCTTCGGCATAGCCTTAACCATCGGTTTTGACCATTATACACATGCTCGAACCGAGCGATAAACATTCCGTAAAACTATCAAGAAGGAATAATGGCATTGAAGAATGTTTCTAATATGCTTCAAAACACCCTTTGAACATGCTTGGTAAATTTCGGGACTTTTTCCGAAAAATCAAAAATCGACGTAAAAAGCCGGTTTTGTGGGGTATAACCCACGAAAAACCTCGTCTCGGCCCCGAAATAGATTCAGGCGAAATTTGGTAGGGGGCAACCTAAACACATATAATGAACAATGGAATAAGAAAATTATGAAAAAGTAGCTTTGGCCATCAGTTTTATCCATTATACACATGTTCGAACCGAGCGATAAACACACCGTAAGATTATCAAGGAGGAGGAATGACATTGCCACATGCTTCAATTACGTTCCAATAAACCATATGAAATTGTTTGGTGAATTTCGGGAATTTTTCCGGAAAATCAAAAATCGACCCAAAATGCCGGTTTTTGTGGAGTATAACCCACGAAAAAACTTCGTCTCGGCCTCGAAATAGAATCAAACGATAATTGATAGGAGACAACCTAAACACATATAATGAACAATGGAACAAGAAAATTGCTAAAAAATAGCTTTGCATAGCCTTAACCATCGGTTTTGTCCATTTTACACATGCTCGAACCGAGCGATAAGCACTCCGTGAAACTACCAAGAAGGAGGAATGGCATTGCAAAATATTTCTATTATGCTCCTAAAAACCCTTTGGACATGCTTTGTAAATTTCGGATCTTTTTCTGGAAAAACAAAAATTGACCTAAAAAGCGGGTGTTTTGTGCAATATAACCCACGAAAAAACCTCGTCTCGGCCCGAAATAGAATCAGACGAAAATTACAGGAGGCAACCTAAACACATCTAATGAACAATGGAACAAGAAAATTGCTAAAAAGTAGACCATCGGTTTTGACCATTATACACATGCTCGAACCGAGCGATAAACATTCCGTAAAACTATCAAGAAGGAGTAATGGCGTTGAAGAATGTTTCTAATATGCTTCAAAACACCCTTTGAACATGCTTGGTAAATTTCGGGACTTTTTCCGGAAAATCAACGTAAAAAGCCGATTTTTATGGGGTATAACCCACGAAAAACCTCGTCTCAGCCCCGAAATAGATTCAGACGAAATTTGCCAGGGGGCAACCTAACCACATATAATGAACAATGGAATAAGAAAATTATGAAAAAGTAGCTTTGGCGTAGCCTTAACCATCAGTTTTATCCATTATACACATGTTCGAACCGAGCGATTAACACACCGTAAAATTATCAAGGAGGAGGAATGACATTGCCACATGCTTCAATTATGTTCCAATAAATCCTATGAACATGTTTGGTGAATTTCGGGAATTTTTCCGAAAAATCAAAAATCGACCCAAAATGCGGGTTTTTGTGGAGTCCCACGAAAAAACCTCGTCTCGGCCCCGAAATAGAATCGGACGAAAATTGGCAGTAGGCACCTTAAACACATATAATGAATAATGGAACAAGAAAATTGTTACAAAGTAGCTTTGGCATAGCCTTAACCATTGGTTTTGTCCATTATACACATGCTCGAACCGAGCGATAAACACTCCGTAAAACTATCAAAAAGGAGGAATGGCATTGCAAAATGCTTCTATTATGCTTCAAAACACCCTTTGAACATGCTTGGTAAATTTCGGGACTTTTTCTGGAAAATCAAAAATCGACGCAAAAAGCTAGTTTTTTTGGACTATAACCCACGAAAAAACCTTGTCTCGACCCCGAAATAGAATCGGACGAAAATTGGCAGGAGGCGCCCTAGACACATATAATGAAAACGGAACAAGAAAATTTTCAAAAAGTAGCTTTGGCGTAGCATTAACCATCGGTTTGTCCATTATACACATGCTCGAATCTAGCGATAAAGACACTATAAAACTATCAAGAAGGAGGAATGACAGTGTCACACGCTTCAATTATGCTCCAATAAACCCTATGAACATTTTGGTAAATTTCAGGAATTTTTCCGGAAAATCAAAAATCGACCCAAAATCCTGGTTTTTGTGGAGCATAACCCACGAAAAAACTTCGTCTCGGCCCCGAAATAGATTCTGACGAAATTTGGCTGGAGGCAACCTAAACACATATAAAGAACAATGGAACAAGAAAATTACGAAAACGTAGCTTTGACGTAGCATTAACCATAGGTTTTGTTCATTATAAATATGCTCGAACCTAGAGATAAACACACCATAAAACTATCAAGAAGGAGGAATGGCATTGCCACATGCTTCAATTATGCTCCAGTAAACTCTATGAACATGGTTGGTAATTTTCGGGAATTTTCCTGGAAAATCAAAAATCGTCCAAAAATACCGGTTTTTGTGGAGCATAACCCACGAAAAAAACCCTATATGAGGTTAGATTAATGACAATAACATAACTTATCTTCACCATAGTCCAAATATAAAATATAGTTTTCTATTTATGATCCTCTATTTCTTAATATATCTAATATAGTATCACAAATATCATTAATTTATACTACTAACTAAATGTACAACCCCCCCTGCCAAAAAAAATTTAAAGAAATTAATCAGACTAAATATGAGGTCCTATCTCTCTTAATACGAGGTCCTATCTATTTTTCATATGGAGTCTTTTCACACTTATTAATGCACAATTTGTATGATAAAAATATCTTTAGTTACATGTTAATAAAAATTATAAAAAGTTGATATTCTTAATCCACTCATTGAGATAAATAAAAAGAGATCCCACATGACTATATTTTATCTTATATATATTGCAAAAAAGTTTGAAGTAAAAGATACATATGAATAATGCCCAAAAGTGAAATGGGAAGAACAAAATGGGAAGTACTTGTTAATCAAGGTCTTCACCTGCACCCACTCCCACTATTTACTTACTATATTAGTATCCAAGTAAACAATGTTTTTTTTCTCAACCAAAGATTCCACTATTTTCTAATGACTGATCCATTTTGTTGCCTGTGCTTTTCAAAGCGGTACACGGCTAAACTAAAAATGCTAACAATCCACTAACACAACATAACCATATAAGCACCCATGATTTACTTCACTTGGCTGCCTAACACATTTAATTGAAAGAAGATGATAGGGCCTCATTTGGTAACACTCAAATTGTGTACCACCCTTATTATAAAAAGTTAGAAAAACTAACTTAACTTGACCATCAAAATTGCTAGGAGTAAGAGATTAGTTTGAAAATAGTTTAATCTCTTCTATTCGTGTAGGTTTAGCCACTGATTTAATGACCCTTTCGAATCCCATCCTCCAAAAACAACAAAACCTATTATCCTAGTCAGTTGGACTCCTCATGGGGAAAACTATTTAGCCTTGAACAATTATTATTTGTGGTGGACTGGTGGTGCCTCCCAAAAAAACAAAAAACATTGGTGGTTTTTGTCTCTAAATAAGGAGGAACTGAGCATGTGCATGTATCTTTAAGGACCACTGTGCAACTTGGAAATACATCGTCATCTGTCAAAGGTGCTTGGGTAATACGGACTTCATTTAAGCAGAGTTTTGGAGGGTGAGATTTGGTTTGCAAATAGGTTTTGATCAGATACGAAGTATTACTGAAGCTAATAATTAACATGGATTCACTATTGCAACATAGTCAACTAGAGACCACTGCAGCTCATCTTATGAAGATGTAGTGATGTACAAAGTGACAGTCCACTATTGCTAAGCTAAATCAGGTGGCACATATCCTAAGAAACAGCAGAGCAATAGCAAGTACTCCGTACTCCGTAGCAACAGCCAGATTTTAGAAATGTACGAAGTACTATTTTGTGTAATTTCTCCTGATAGAGTGTGTACTACACTATTTTTGACGTTTTGGGGCTTTATGAGATTTCATGCTTTATAATAGTAGTAATTACTGTAATGAACCATTAAGTATAGGTGTTGGAGAAATATAAGAGAAATAATGAATAGCAAAACACACAAAGAGATTAAGATCTAATTTATTCATCATGCTCCTCGTGCTAATTTGTCTTGCCAAGTCATACCACCTCGTTCGTGCCTCGTGTCAAATATTAGTGTTTCTCCAAGAGGTCCAACACGCAGCCTATATCTTCTTATTCATGCCGTACTTTACCAAGAGCAGGTCGGCACCATACCAGCACGTGCAAGCTGCCGAAGTACCAACTCTACTTGTAATAAGTTATCCTAGTTTCTTTTCTTCTCTATCATTAAATTGGTGGTTAGACAACATTATTTCTTTGAACCAAAGTTAGACAAGATTAAGGTCATAGTTTCTGTGAAAATTTTGTAATTTTTGGTTGGTAATACGGTAAATTATTAGATGCTTCCGGAATGTGTTCCCACCCTACCTTTGTTGTATCTGGTTTGATAGTTATTCCGCATTAGATTTATCAAAACCCTCCAGTATCTTCTAGTGCTTTTCTGCTTTTCTTGTATTTTTTCTAATAAGTTATAAAAAATTGACAAAAGGTATAGAAAATCTAGGTATGAGCCAGTCGCGGATCTAGAAATTTGGCGCCGTGGGTGCGGAAGATAAATTAAAATATTAAAAGTTGCGATATTAAGATGAAAAAATTAATATATAAAAATGACCATTAGAGGGATTGAACTAAGGAAACTCCTACTTACACAACTTTTAACCAAAATTGAAGCTACCAATAAGCCAATGAGCTATTTATAACTTAAATTCCATCTTTTACTTTTTATCTAAAGTAGAAAACTTCCAAAAATACACTTTTTTCAATTTTTTTCAAAGTCCGGTGGGTGTAGTTACACCCACCGACACCCACCTGGATCCGCCCCTGGACCCTTGGTGTGAGCACATGCTTTTGAAAAGCATGGTATATACACCTTACTGCTAATATTCACGCACATATCTTATCTCTTGAAATATTTCCGACTTTTAATATACTCAATAAAAAGTAAAATTGCATCTAACTGAAGCACACATGACCTAAATTAATTTAGTAATTTATAAACAATGTTCACCTATCTTGCTTGGGTTAGGTCATATACATTAATCTTGAAATTTATATAACTTTCCTTGTCAAAAAAAAAAAAAAAGAAATTTATATAACGATGAGTCGATGATATCATTAACAACTATAATATGAGTATATATTATTAAGTAGACTTTTTTGGGTTTTATGATGTTCTTTATAGATTTCTAAACTTCGTTAAAATATATACAGAATATTTAAAACTTTTTGAACGGTACTGAATAAAATATAAATCAAGGGCATACCCTATAACTAAAGAACCGTTCTTGTTACCCAAAAAAGGTTATTGCTTCATCATTGATAAATCAAGCAAATACTATTATGTATACCAAAATTTCCGACGTGTACAAGATGTTTATATTTGAAATTTGGAAACCGGAAACAAAGAAGAAAACATTAACAAGCCCAATGGATAATTGGTAATCATGGATTTACAGAATATGTACACAGTGACTCGAAGCATCTCTAAATTGAGTTAAACAAATGGATCGTGCAAGACGAAGTGTTTGGCCAAATTGTTCAATTATCTCGAATACTAGCCTCAGCTTCTTCTAGGCTGACATCACGTTCTTGCAACGAATAATCGCATAGCTCCAACAGCTGATCTGCGAGGGGCGGTATAGTTGGGTTTCTCCCATCGTTGTACAGATGAGCATTGATGGTAATTTGGCATACATCATGACGGAATTCATCTCGATTTTTGTACTCAAGACGTCTAACCTTTTCTCTGATAGTGGAGAGGTCCATTGGGCGTTCAACGTAGTCCAAATAGTCAGGAGCATCCTTTTTAGAAACAGGCTTTAAGAAAAGATAGGATACATCACGTCTGTCCTTTAGAAATTCAACAATACTTTCCAAGATATTAGCAAGGCCAACCTGCCAACAGAATTTGAACGGTTAAAAAAGGGCAACCAAGAATGAGAACATCAAGCTGTACATGCAAGGCTGTAGCTCTCTTCACAAAGCATAATCTCTAACTAACAAATGCAGTGTACCAAAACCTTCTATTACAAGCAGACTAATACTATCATAGCCACAGATTATGGTATGAGTTAAAGAAACATACCTCTCCCCCTCTACGCCGCTTAGTAGGTGGGACATACTCTGCTCCATACCTTCCCAACTCTACAATGGTCTTCCTCTTAGCACTCCTATTATTCTCAGACACCAATCTGTTGTTCCTTTTTGCCGGGAAATCCTCAAAGTAATCATCTCTTATCTCAATTGCCCTCCTCTTCTTCTTGACGTTTTTGCTGGCTTTTTGAAGTTCTTCCCTTTCTCTAAATATGTCTTCTTGATATTTTCTAAGCTCAGCCAGTCTATTTTGCTCTTGTTGCATCCTCATTTCTTCCTCGTAAAGCATTCTTTGTCGTTCTTCCATTAGTTGCTCTGCATTTCTCCTTTTCCCTTCTTCCTCCCACATTCTTCTGGTTGCTTTGTTTCTTCTCGCAGTCTCCTCAGCAAAAGGCTCTCCGTCTTCCTGTCTGCTTGCCCCAAACCCAGACAATTCAATCATCTTCTTTGTCTTCCTGTATTCTATATCAGCACCATCATCACTAATCTGGTCTAGATTAATGACCTCTTTCTTAGGTTGTCTAATGGTAATTTTTTTTTGAGGAGGTTCTCTGCCTGTATTACTTGGTGGCCGTATAACAACATTTAGCTTTTGAGATTCAATCTGAAAATCATCAGGCTTTGTTTTGTTGCTTATTATTTTAATAACCTTCGGAACAGACTTATTTCCAACTTCAGCTTCAGATGTGCTTGGCTGTTCCGAAGTTAGTGATTGAACAGAAACAGATTTTTCAGGAACCCTATCAGCAGAAGCATATTTTACTTTCAGAACTTTGGCCTTCAAACTAGATTTTTCCCCTTCCGAAGCTTCAACATGGGCAACATTTGTCGTATTCTTTGTCATCAGCTTCTTGGCGGAAAATATCTGCTGGGATTGAGAAGGATCCAGAGAAATAGGTTTAGCTGACTCCTTTTCTTGGTCGATGTTGTTTACCTGAGCCTCTGGATCCTCTCTATACTTGGGGCAGTTTTTATTCGTCCGCATATGGCCCGGCTAACCAAATAAAAAATACTATTGTAAGCTCCAAAATAATAATTAGAAACTAAAAATTTGAACTTTTATTACGACGACAGAGTAGAACCTATAAACAAACCTGGTTACAGGCACCACAGTTAAAACTATCCCTAGCTGATTTCTTTAGCTTGCTGCCCTGGAAGAAAAGGCAGAAGATTAAGTTCTAGCTGTGACAAAGACAGAGTTGGCAGAGTTTGTTGTATCAGACAATTTAGGCAACTTGGCACTTCAAGCTCAGTGAGCATGGATGCAACGAGCATGGATGCAACGAGCATGTCAAGCACAAATGTGAAATGTCTGAGCAATCATGAACTTATCACAAATTTTAACATGCACATCGGTAAAATAACATGGAATGACTTATATATATGGTCAACTGGTCAAGAGTTCCCTTACCAGAGGTCATCTCATACCACCACAATCAAAATGGAAATATCATCATTTTACACTTTGGCATATGGTAAAAATTATGCCTGCCAAATCTTTAACATTCAACTTTTTGTTTAACCTGCATTGCCACAGAGCCTTTGATGAAAGTATGAAACTCATGTATTAGCAATTCTAGTTTTTCCTTTCACATCAACATCAAACTTTACCATTTCGAAATGTAACCCAAAAAAGCCCAAGCAGCAAATGATGACATTCTACAAGGCCCAAAAAGGCAGAACAAATACAAATCACTGCAGGACTTATTTCATAGGAATTTTGGAGAAGATCCTTACAACATCTTCAATCCCTTCCTGGATAAGGGCAAGAAAGGTGGGGTTTTGAATTAAAGTATCAAACAAAGAATAGAAAATAGTGCTAGAGTGTCTGACCTTCTTACAAAATTTTAGAAAACCCATTTTCTGGTGTTACATGACAAGTGTTTCATCCTCAGTAATGTCATTAATAGCTTATGCTCTGTGCCTCTGTTGCCATATATCGATATTTCATTTCTGTAAGGACTCATAAGGGCATGTTGTGTCAGATGCTACCTTTTATAGTACACTTCTTGCAAACTACTACGTTGCGATTTATTGCAGGAAAAAACATGTAAGCACCTTTTTTATGTAAGAAACTACCAAGTACCAACTATAATAATCTATGAATGAAGTCAATTTTCTGTTAATTGACAACCCCATGAGCCCTCACATCTCTAAAATACCCTCCTTGCCATTCCCTTCCTTTCTTCCACCCTCCATCAGAGATTTATCTCCAGACACCATGTTTTATCCCACGTTATATTGCCCCATCCACCCCAGGTCTCTACCCTCTTTTAATCTCCTACCTTAATATATCCCCACACTCTTTCTCAAAGGACAGTGCACAAAGGTAAAGTAATGTCAAGAAAGAGTACTTTGAATTCCTCTCAAACCTACTCGAAATGTAAGTGTATTGTGCCACCATTCAAAGAACTTGGACCTTTAAGAATCCAGGCAGAAGGATTTTAGCATGTAAATTCAATGATCACGAGACAGAGAGGTCTAAATGCATCATTTTCAAGTGGGTTGGTTTGTTCATGACTAAATGACAAAGTGTATCTAAGATCAACCATAAAATGTTAGAAATAGGGCTTTGTTGACCCACCCTTGTTGCCTCGTCTTTTTTAGCTCTCCATGTAAGAGGAAAGGCAACACCTTTTTTCCTTAAAAGAAATAATTTTTTGCCACCTAAAAGGAAGAGATAGATAGCCAATTGAGAGAGGGATGCACAGAAGAAGCGTTGACAAATATCTAGTGATGAAGGGTAACGGAAAGGCAGTTTCAATAATTGGAGTTGTCCATTTTGGAGGGAAAGAGGGGGGAAGGTTAATAGCTCACATGAGGGGCAAATGGGAGGAAACCAACTGAAACTTGACCCACTGACGATAAGTTGGTAGTTTCTAACATTAAAAAGGTAGTTTCTTGCCATAAACAGCATAAAAGGTAGCTATCATAAAAGTGTGCTATATAAGGTAGCGTCTGACAAAAAACGCTTCATAAGTACGAATTTTCATGAGTACTGATAAGTCTTAAAATGTAAAAACTGATGCAGTAAGTACCATGAGCCCATTACACAAGTTTACACTAGAATAGTAGCAGTAGTAGTAATATTATTGATGATAATAATAATAATAATAATAATAATAATAATAATAATAATAATGATAATAATAATATTGATGATCACCTTATTGCGTCCTCGGCTGCTGTTTTGGACAGAATTAGGAGTTTTCCACGTGGGACATCGTGTGGACGGGATG
>CAAKMY010044833.1:10070-45230 GCA_901111285.1 Corrigiola litoralis | reverse complement strand
AGTTATTAATAGTCAAAGTATGATCTCGGTAAGTGTGAAAAAACAAATATAAAGAATTGGTGAAAATGGAGAAAGTACATTTTATCGTTTTTCTTATACTTCCTCGCCAAAAAGTACAAGAAAAAAGCTAAATGGTACAAAAAAATTAGGTGGGAGCACATGCTTCCGGAAACATGGTATATATGATTGTGAGGATCATATTATGCTCTTGTCATGAGCGCGTGCTCTCTTATTAACTTTTGTTAATTTAGAAAACTTTTTTACTATAAATATTGTTTAAATTCTTAAAAGCAAAGATACTAAGAAAAAATAAAAGAGAATAAAAAAGGCATTAAGAGCCTACTCTCTATACCATTTTGTTTTGATTTTTTTATTTTAATTTTATTTTTCTTGAACTTTTCTGATTTTATTGTTTTTGCTTATGTCATATTTTTTATACTTTATTATTATTATTTTTTTAACTTTTTGAGCTTTTCAACCAGTCGGAGTTTTTCTACATTCTTTTGAAAATTTTCAATTACAGGGAAAACTAAAACAGGCCCTAAAAGATACAAAAAAAACAACTTAACAGCCAAACTTTTACTCTAAAATGCACCTCAATTTGCCTTACTGTCATCTATATTGAATATGAGTTTTGATAAGTGATAACTCTTTTGCCTAATATGGAAATACTCTAATTCTATTTTTTACATAGCATAGGTCAGCTAACAAGGGTGTTGGGAATACCTAGGACGTAAGTTTGAAAACCGTCTAAGGGTATGTTCGGTGAAATTAGTTGTGTAGGTAGATGGTAGCGCTTTTAGTAGATGGTAACGTTTTCAGTAGATGATATTTGACTAAAGATAGGTAGATGGTAGTGGTTAGCTGTCAAGGTAGTTGACTGTTATCAACGTGTTCGATACAATTAGTTGTTGGGTTACCAAAATTACTTAAAAGGGCATTTGTAGTTTTTGTTGATTAGGAAATGAAAGTGTACAAATGCAATCATTTTAATTTATTTAATTATATAATTACTATGAATAATTAACTAGTGCAACAGGAAAACCAAACCACCACATAATAGTTTAAAGTCAGCTAATAGTTAATAAAAAATACACTTATATATTTAACCATAACATAATGGTTAAGAAAAAAAAGCTGTACATAAGATCTAGCTGAATATTATGGGACAAAATGTTACAAAATGGATCAAAAAGTATAAGGTTGTAGTTTAAGACAAGAGAACGAGGAATAAATATCAACATTAATATGAACGAAATTTGTTAAGTGAAAACAAAAAAGACTTAAGGGTAAATGTGGAAGAATTTTGTCATGATCTACCATCTATCCCAGAAAAGTTATTATAAGAGACGTTTTAGAAAATCTCCTTCAAAAGCTACGATCTATCACATGATTTACCTAGCCAAACACAACTTCTCAAGATTAGTAGATTTTTGACTGGGTCAAAAAATCACAATCCACTTCAAAAGCTCCTGCCGAGCACGCCCTAAATCACCCCTTTTTATTAAATTTTATTAGTTTCTCTTGGTGAAGTTGTGTAGGATTGTAGATGAGACGACGATGTTAAGATAAAGCCTTTGGAAACTTAGAGGGTGGTAGAAATTATAAGAAATAATTTTATTCATGTGTGTTAACAAGACCAACCAGAATGTCTTTAATGAGACTGTCGAATTTTATGTTAAAATTTGATCTTTTAAAAGTGTCAATCTTTAGCTTAATACTTTTTTAAAAAATGTTAATACGTGTTAGAATGTGACTTGAATGTTTGGTTTCGGGTTTGGTTGAGAGTTCGGGTCAAGACGAATTGGAGAGTCGGAGTTTGTGACACTTGAGTTAGGCCTCGAGTGGAGTGTCTAAAGCGAAAAGTGACAGGAGCAGGTTCACAGGCTCGTTCGAGTCGAGTCAAACTCACTCAAGTCGAGAAAGACAACTTTATTTGGTTTATTTTTTTAGTCGTCCGATTTGTTAGTGTTTTGGATATATAGGATACCTTATATATTCCATATATCATCAGTTTCCTTATTATATTGTGATTGCACTAGTAGAGTTCAATATATAAAAGTCTCAGGTGTCTTCATATAGTATGGAGAAATCAGAGTGAAAAGTTTAGGGAAAGTCTTTCTCATCAGTCCCCATGAGGGGGAAATTCAGGGAGAAAATATTAGGGTTAGAATTTTCTTACTAGTCTGTCATTTGTGCCCGAATTATTGATTTGCACTCTTTGTACTTATGCTCTCCTCATATAGTGAAATTTGGGATCCTGATAGACGTAGCCACCACGTTGATAGTGAACCACGTAAAAAATATATTTCTCTTGTCTTTTTTGTTTATTTTTTGTTTATATCGCAATGTCCACCATCGCGCTTCCGCACAACAATTTGTATCAGAGTTGGTTAAAGTCCGTGGCTGCAATTGTGTTCGCTAAGATGGGGAACTGGGAGGTACAATATCTGGTTGAATTTTCAAGATTGGTGAGCTCACTATTGGAGATTTTGTTCTTCGGGTTCCCGCAGTTGGTAACTGCATCTGTTATGGGGCGAAGTAGTTTGACTATTTGGTTGCTTATCAAGCAACATCTGTTCTATTATTGGGTTAAAGTTAGAGGCTTTGTTTGTTACAAAGTATTTTTTGGCCATCTGGTGTCTTATTTAGCGATATTTGTTCAATTTCCTTCTAGAGGAAGGTATGTCTCTTTAGGATCATCATGGTCAATTTAGAGAAATCGATGATGTTAAAATTGAAGATGAGAAGACTATCCTGTTTTGTTTGTCTCTTTACTGCTTCCGAATGAATTTGTTTGTTGGTAGTTAGGGAATCTGCGTCTTTAGAAGAAGTTGATGTCAACACTTTATTTTAGAGAAAGACATCTGATAAAAACATTAGTTGTCATGTAGCCAATATGTTTGAATGTAACTATTGTTTTATAACATGTTTTGTTGCACAAAGAAACATGTAAAAAACATTTTGAAGATGTTTTGGCTCTAATTGTCAGTCATTCAATGTTTGGATAGGTTTATTTTGGTTATGAGGCATGAATATCATATGTGTTGGAGTAAGGACTTGTTTGATTCCTTTTAAGCTTGCATTGGTAGCATTACAATCGAGTAATGACTCAATCTGTGAGATTATTGGTGTTGGGTCCATATAGTAAAAGGCTCATGACGATATTTTCGCGTCTTGGTAGTTGTTAGGCATGTTTCAGCTATTTGTTTTTCACTAGTGGGTCTTGTTGGTGTTGGTTTTGGTATCCATAGTGGTGTCTGGTGTTTTGTGCATGTTTTTTTAATTAGTGGGTTTGTTTGTGGTTTGGAGTTGTGTTTAGGTGTGAAATACGTATTTCATTCAAGGCACTTTGTTGGCATATGGTATTACTGCTTGTGGGTAGTCATCATTCGGGTTTCTGAACTGAGTTGGGGGAACTGCAACTTAGTTGTTTTGAAGATACGAAGCACTCTCGTGTTCATTTAATTATGAATTGATATGTTCATATTATACACACTTTTATCCATTCACATTTGTGTTATTATGCCGCATTTTCTTGTATCATTTATATACGTTTCCACTAGATTTTATGCTTGGTTGGAGTTTTTGTTTCTGTAGTATAGAAATTACAGAAGAAGTTTTATTTTAGCAAGTAATCACTTTATGCTTTGTTTCATGTATCTCAGCTTAAAGGTTTTCATGGTTCTTTACCAGCTGCAGTTCACATTCCATCATGGTTTCAAGGTCACGATGTTTCGGATATTCGACCAATAGCAATTTTGGACAGGGGATCTGTTAAGTACCAGAGTTCAACTCAAGTTCAGTATTTGATACGATGGACAGGATTGACTGAAGATGAAGCTACTTGGGAGCCTGCGTTGGCAATTTCAGAAAAGCTCCCTGACTTTGTTGCTGGGCATAATCACTGAGTCATGGAAACCTTTGGACAAGGCTTTTTGAAGAGGGGAAGTATGTTGTACGTAGTACTGTAGTATAGAAATTACATAAGAAGTTTTATTACTTTTACTTTGAAGTTGTGGAATAATGTCAGAGTTGTTAGTTAATTAGGAGTGGAAAGTTTAGTCAGCTCAGGCTTTTAGGAGTCCTAACTAAATTGTAACAAAATGCATGGGGCTAGAGTATTCCTATAAATACTTCAATTGTGAACCGGTTGTGAATTTATTCTTTCATCAATAATAATTCCGCATTCTTTTCTCATCTCTCAATTCTCTCTTCTCTCTTCTCTCTTCTCTCTTCTGTCTTCATTAGTCTACTAGAAACAAACTATAATCTCAGTAGAGAGTTACTCCTAATAAGTTTGTTCCATTCCTAATTAATTCGTTACTCTTCTATATACAAATTAAAACATACAGCTAAAACCATTTTGACTCTCATAGAATTAATAGTTGAGATGAACTTTTCTTAGTGACCACCAAAAGATGGTGGTTGTTAGAGAATTTCCACTTATTTGTCAACTTATACGAAACGAAATTGTGAGTATCATATATTCTATTCAAGTGAAGCAAATGAAGATTGATCAGTATAACCTAACAATTCTTTTACATAATATGGTGCATGCAGTTGTAGTACAAAGTAGTATAGGTGAGCCATGAGCTCGCTGCAAATCTAGGTAATTATGATTAACAGATTCATCGATATAACTTGATCATGGTTCGCTAATCAGATCACGGACTGGAGTTCTACTTCTATCCTGAAAAGGAATATCCACAAATTCAGACAGAATGGACCTAAACTCCTCTCCTGTAAGTGTTTCTCTCTCAAGCAAAATATCCACTAGTTTATCAATTGCTTCCCTATGATTACTAATGTGCTGCTTTGCGACTTCATAGGCACTGTCAATTATGCCTCTTACTGATGCATCTATGTCCTCTGCAAGCTTCTCCGACATCGAGTTCCTTGCTAACATCCTCAGGACAACATCGCTCTGCTGCACTGCAGGATCAGTCAAAGCCCAAGGCCCAATCTCAGACATTCCAAACATAGTTACCATCTGCGACAAACAAGAAGTCGAAAAAATCAATTATAACCATGCACACTTACATATATGCGTAATTTACCAACCTACAATATCCTTTTCGATTTCCTGTGTACCTGTTTGGCTATTTGCGTAACTTGTTGCAGGTCCCCAGCTGCCCCGGTTGTGATTTCTGGTTCACCAAAGATTACTTCTTCTGCTGCTCTTCCTCCCAAGCCTCCAACAATTCGAGCAGACAGCTGCTTCTTGGAAACTAAATTTGGGTCTTCATCAGGCATGAACCATGTAAGACCACGGGCTTGACCTCTTGGTATCAGTGTAACTTTCTGCACGGGGTCGTGCCCTGAAGTCAAAGTCCTGAATACATTGTCAGGTGCAGTGAGAACCGAGTTCTTGATTCTGATTAGAAACATAGCTTTACTATTTGGATGCATTCTCATCTACATTAGTTTAATTTGCGAAATGTATGAGCTATGCCTGAGGAAACAATCATACTACTCCGTAACTTATTCTTTGTAAACAAAAGAACTGTTGTGTGCTTATAAAGAAACATATCAGCAGCTAACCACGCTAGTTCAGATTCCTCTTTTCTGTAATTGTATCTGATATACTTACGCGCACAGAGCATGTCCAATCTCATGGTATGCCACTAAAATCTTGCTCTTCCCGTCAGTCATGGTGGTTCCTTCCATTCCTGCCACAATGCGATCAATTGAGTCATCGATTTCCTTGATGGTAATCCTTTTTTTGCCTCGTCGACCAGTAAGAATTGCTGCTTCATTCATGAGATTAGCTAAATCTGCTCCACTGAACCCAGGAGTTCTCATAGCAATAACACTGAGGGAGATATCCTTGTCCAGCTTCTTGTTGCTGCTGTGCACCTTTAATATTTCTTCCCTGCCCCTCACGTCTGGTAGTCCAACTGTGACCTGTTAGTACAGCAGGAAGCTTGAAACACTTAGTTAATAGTATCTACAAATGATTACTGAGCCACTGTGTCTTATATGCTTCTTCAAGTTTAAATAGGAGGGACTGAAATGAAATGGAATGGCGCGACTTCCTCCCTTCCTACAACTGGGTAATGGGAGGCAAAAAATTAGCCACCAGATAGAGAGTTCAACAGAAAGGGAACTAGCCTTTATGCTTTCCTTAATAACATCCAAAGATGTAACAGGTATAAGAAATGATACAAACCTGCCTATCGAATCTTCCCGGTCTAAGCAAGGCTTGATCAAGAATCTCAGGCCTGTTAGTGGCTGCGATGACAATAACACCAGTGTTTCCAGTAAAGCCATCCATCTCTGTGAGCAACTGATTCAAAGTTTGCTCTCTCTCGTCATTTCCTCCTCCAATGCCTGTCCCTCTTTGCCTCCCAACAGCATCAATCTCATCAATGAAAACCAAGCAAGGAGCATTCGCCTTGGCCTTGTTGAATAGGTCTCTGACTCTAGATGCTCCAACTCCAACGAACATCTCAATGAATTCTGACCCTGACAGAGAGAAGAAAGGGACCCCTGCCTCGCCGGCTATGGCCTTAGCGAGCAAGGTCTTACCTGTGCCAGGTGGTCCAACCAACAACACTCCCTTAGGAATTTTCGCACCCACTGCGGAAAACTTCTCTGGGGTTTTCAAGAATTCTACTATCTCTTCGAAATCTTGCTTTGCCTCGTCCACTCCTGCTACATCATCGAATGTCACTCCTGTGTTAGGCTCCATCTGGAACTTGGCTTTGGTCCTGCATAACACATATGTCAAAGTGCATTGTCAAGTCAAATGTTGCACGAAGGTGTAGACCTAGCCATCAGTATGTAAGTAACTATTCATATGGACGAAAGCAAGGAAACTTGATGAGAGCAGGCGTGATAGCGAGATCAGTTTCATGGCTAAAATAAACTCCTCTTGCTGTCTTGCAAAGAATTTATCATTGATAATAAGCGATAATGTCACGTTAACGCTATCGTCTTAAATCTAATTGTTGGTCGGGTAGGATATATATGCCTTGGTTTCGACTTTCGAGTGACTAAACAGTCTTAAAATGGTGTATTTTGATGGACAATGATACGATTTTATTGAATGACATCTCACTTACATGTTACTCTATTAATAGCGGAATTATAAGATATAATTTTTTATTTTTTTTTTTGAAATATTTAAGATAGAAAGCATTGTACGAGACTGAGTATACAAATTAAAATTAAACAATCTTCAAATGATCAATTTTTATTGAGTGTGATCGCTTATTACAAGGTTAATTAAAAATAATTATTTTAACTATTAAAAAAAAATTATTTTAACTCAACATATAACTAGAACTAGTTCCCATTATTTTTTTTGTATCATAACACAAATGAGGGTATGTATGGCATTAGGACTCACCTGCCTAGGCCAAAAGGCAAGTTTGGGCCACCGGGAATATTACGATTAGAGGCCCTCAAGAGTAAAAGCCCCAAGAAAATCAAAGGGAATGCAAGATTACTCAACAAATCAAGAATAGCAACTTCCATATTAACCTCAGGTGGATTAACAGAAAAGTCCACATTTTTGTCCCTCAACTTCCTAACTAACTCAGGTGGTAGACCAGGCAATTGAACCTTAACCCTTTGAATTTTATCAAGGACAGTATTATAAATTTCCACAACTGCTGATTGACCATTCTCAACTAAGTCCACTTTCCTCACTGCCCCTTCATCCAAATACTTCAAGAACCTCGAGTAGGACATCCTACTAGAGGTTGCTTCTATTGGGCTTGATGGGCTTACTGCCTCCGCAGTTGCGGTGTTGGGCCTCCCGTCCAGCAGCCCAGGTCCTCCAACTAGGCCAAGCCCACTAGATGTCAAGAGCTTCCTTCTAGGAATAATCAACTTCTTGTCTAATATTTCGGGCACTTTAACACTAGGGCATTTTCTGTTAGTCGATATGGGAAAATAAGTTTCCTTTGATGTGTCTTGAGCTTTGCATATTGGGATGTGTTGGTGGTGAAGAGAAAGTGCAGGTGCCATTGTTTAAGAGTTGATCACAGATGCTAAACTTATACTATGGATTGTTACGGATGATTTTCGGTATATATATAGGTGCTTTTAAGGATGTTTCTAGGACATGAACGAATAACCATCCATATTTTGGACGTATGCCTTGTGAGTTGATATTTTTCCCATTCGACTCTTATCTAAAAACACATCTTTTTCTTAAAGAAGCATCCGGAGAAGTCTTTTAGTGCCTTCTCACTGTTTTGTTTGGTTATAACTTTTGATTTATCCGAAGAATAGAGATATCTCTTCGAGTTAGGTAATTCACAATAGGGCTTGGCTGCTTTAACTAAAAATCATTATTTCAAAATTATAAAAAAAATGAAAAAATGATTCAATTTTTGTCTGGTCTTATAAAAATAACCCAACCTTTAATAATCAATAAAAATAATCCAACTTTTATACTTTACTCATAAAAATGCATCCGATGAACCTTAACTTCAAATATCTTCTTAATTATGCTAACGTGTCGTAATTAGTACATAATCTTCTATAGTCTTCGGACAATTCCAAAATCAATAAAAAAAAACGTAGGGACACCAACGTAACGTTATTTATCTTTTGAAATACCCCCCCTCGTTCTACTAAGTACTTTTCTTCTTAGCACGATCTAGTAACCATCATCCTTGTGAAGATGCGTTGAAGTCATTCATTTTCACTTATCTGTAGATAACTTACTTTCTGCTTCCATGTCAAATTGGCAAGCTTTTGAAGAAAGATACAGAGTAATAAATGTCCGTGATAGCATGAGAAGAGCTATAAGGTTCGGAGAGAGTGATTTCTTTTCATCTATGCATATTGCATTATTGACAATATTGCAACTGGAATGTCTAAGTTCTCAGTCCCCACCCTCATAGTCATTTTCTCATTCTCACTCTCGTTACTCTTTCTCCTCTCCTCATAATCCACAACTAAAGATGACAACGGATAGGATCTGAACAGGTTCTAGTGGGATTCAGATCCAAATCCTTTTTCAAAGTTAGGATCCAGCTCCGCTATGGATCCTACGGATACTAAATGAGCAGATCCAAATCCATCCTACGGATCTGTGGATTCCGCGAGTCCGAAACAGGTCATTCTCTTTTTTTTTTTCTTTTTAAAAGCTTTTCCAATTAATTCTAGCATAACAACCCCATCATTACATCAAAATGATGTCAAAATCCATTAAAATCACAAAGTTACTTATATAGAATAATCAAACTCAATTTATACTAGTAAATGCTTATAAAGTCTAAAAATTTCAACCTTTTAAATCCATTGTAAGTAGTAAAAATAGTAGAAACAACACAAAACAATAATAGAATAACAAAACAATTACACACGTTTTTTTAATATATCTAAACGGATCTGGATAGGGGTATGGGTCCGAGATACCAGACCCATATCCAGATCCTTATTTTAAACAAAAGATCCATATCCTACCCAAATCCTCAGGGTCCAAAATTTGGAGATCTAGATCCTTAAAAATGATGTCGGGTCCGACGGATCCGAGTAGGGTACAAGATTCATTGCCATCCCTATCCACAGCTCCACTCCCCATCAAAAGTGGCACACCAATCCCAATTTGTACGTTCAACCCATTCCCCCTTCCTACTCCTCTGTCACCACCCACCCACCATCATCAGTCATCACTGGACACTGTATCTCAACCACAGCACCAACGACCACACATGCCCCTACCCCCCATGCCCACCCCTATTGCACTTATCTCAGTTCATCATTTACACCGATTTGCACCCACCTCCTTGTACTCCTTCTCATGCTCTGCGCACGTGGAATACGAAGGTTGCGCTTGGGTGGCAAGGCTAGCTTAAGGGAAAGGTTTAATTTGTATATCAAGATTTTTAGGCCTCACCCTCCAATTGACTAAATTAACATAAATATTAGGCCTTCAAATGATTATGGCTCAAATGCAAAGTTAGCATTAGGCCTCGTTTGTAAGGGATATTTTCTATAGTCAACCTGAGATATTGACTTTCTCTTATAATGACCTTGTACTTTCGTGACTTTTGTAAATTACTCTGGAACTCGGGTTTTTGGGTTTTAATGGGAAAAAACAACTAGACTTTACAGTTAAATAACTGTTAGATTGAATGATTAAGTATTTAAGTAGGAGTTTAATGAATGATAAGACATTAATCACTCCTCCCACCCATCCCATATCCCTCCTCCCCCCACCACATCCCAACACCACCCTCTACCATCACTACAACCAATCCCATGCACCGACTGATCACTCACTCTTCCACTTTCCCCCACCCTCCTTGTCGTCCCCACGCCACAACTCCCACATCCCCGGTCCTTATCCGTCACTCCTAATTCAATTCTCACTCACCATCACCCGCACCCACGAAAAAAGGCCCCTACAAACATCCAAAACCAAAGAAAGGGGATTGTGGCCGGAAAGAAAGAAAAGGTTGGAGTCGAGATAGACATAAGCAGTATTGAGGAGATTGAGGAGGGAAGAGAGGAAAGAAGTTAAATTAGTTATGTTTATTATTTTTTATAAGAAGAAAATTATAATTAAAATTCATTAACAATTTTTGAAATTAGATTTTCATCCCTATTTTGCTCTTTAAAACCCAAAACACCAAAGTTCAAGGTTATTTAATTAGTCAAAAAAGTACATGGTCATTATTAAAAAAAAAAAAGCCAATACCTCAAGGTGACTAAAAGAAATATCCTTTTTTCATTGGCCTTAGGCCTCCATAATCATTCGGTCGTCAGCCCGTCAGTATAGGGTGGACGAAGGTTGGGGAGGTGGAAATATACTTCTTCACAAACAGTAAAGTTGATATATATATATTCTTTTCTTCTCCTCGCTCTTGAAATCTTATTGGTAGCTCGATCATGCTTATGGTTCATGGAGCTCGCTTGTCTATGTCAGGAAGGGAAGAGTGTCGAGTGGCCCCTTATCATGAACCCTATGGTACACTTATCAAGAACCTCATTAAGCGGCAAGTCCTTGCTAGAAAAATCATGAGCCAATACAAGCACAACTTATCCATGGTACGTCTAAGACAGCAAAACACCATGTTACCAAGCTTCATAACATCAGGAGGGAGAAAGTAACTCGTTCATTCCACAAATCATGTAAGCTCCCCAAGCAGACAAGGAGAAGATCCCAAGCATTAATCTATGCGACAAAACGATTGATCCAACTAATCATGTCGTGTCATATCTTCATTAAATAGACATCCAGGATGAAGCTATATGGTGTTAGGCGTTTCCTTCTACCCTCAAGGGAGTTGCTCACATATGGTTCACCCACCTGCCAATAAAAAGAATTCTAGCACGCTTCCATAACCTAGGGATCCCAGATTTACCGAACACTTCTCGAATTAGAGGCTCGGTAGGAAGTTTGTCCTCCACTTGAGAAATGTAGTACATGAGGACAAGGAGAGCCTATAAGCATACATACTATGCTTCAATGCTATAATAGTGGATATCACTGGCCTATCTAATTCTAAGAAGTGTTTGAACTTCTTAAGCGGGTTAAGGCGTGGAGCATTTCAGTTTGACTTGGCATGGAAGAAGTTCTCCTCTTATGAGTTTTTTAGGAGGGAGGCCGAGGACTTTATCAGTGCTACTAGTTTATGGAGCTTCCAGGAATGAAAAGAAGAAGTTTGGCAAGTCTGAGAAATTTGATAACTTTGCACAAAATAAGTTAGGCAAGTACGAAAAGCCAAAGGAATTGATGTTTATAGAGGGTTAGAAGCCCAACAAGCATCCTTATATGATGAGGTAGCCGAAGTTGATAATCAAACTAGTAGCAAAAATATTAGAGATAAAAGAATACTATAGGAGCCTGAACCTAGAAAAAGGACACCATAAATGTTAAATTCGAAAGGTATTATGAGAAACATAAGAACAAGGAGCACCACACCAACAGTTGCCAAAGCTTGAGGTCGGGTTTGAAGAAGTTGGTGAAGAAGGAAGGCTAGATTCCTGCTGGAAAGATGCTGACCCGGAAAAACCCAAAGAAGGTTGTCTTTATACTATGAGAATCAACATGACCCTGGGATGGATATCTAGATTACATGAAATTCCTGCATGGGGTCATGCTAGCACGGTCTCTTCTCTTTTGTGATATGAGATTTTACCTAGGATGATCGCCGAAGTGCAATTATGGATCACCCTATGGTGAATCACATCCAAGTGAAGATAGAAAAGAAAAAGGTTGGAAGATTGTTGATAGATATGGGGCTGTATGCCCAACATCACCTCGTTCAACTATCTCCAATGAGACGAGATACAATTCTTGAATGTCTCGTACCGTGCGCCCGTACTTTTCTTCAGGGTTACAATAAAAGTGGCAGGGCTCTATTATAAGCTAAAATCATCATCACTACTCAATTTAAGATTCACAACACTTGACGACTCATAAAATTGGGGGATAGATGTGTTCTCTTTCAGTTTCCATTACCTCGATCTAATTATCACATATCTAGATAGTAATAGAATTATATGTAGAGACCATCTTGTGATACCCCATATTTGCGATTGAGATTTGATAAGTGCTTAAAAGGATTGATAGTACTATTCATACCAACAAGCTGGATCTACTTTTTAGGGAGCTCATTCGCTAAAAATCTCCACAATTAAGCATGCTTGACAGAGAGAAGTACTAGAATAGGTGATCTCCTAGAAATTTAATATGGTGTGTACGAATGAGGACAAAGTGCACTGAAAAGATTTGTGTTGGTATAGTGGGGCCAGTATATAGCCTCAAGACTCACGTTTGGTGACATTTGCCAGCCCGTGAGGGGTTGGGTTGTTACACATCTCATTACCACTTAGCATCCCCTCTTTGTAAGATTTTTCTCATAAAACTACCCAACTTGTAAACATATTGTCATTCTTCTTCGTATTATTCTAAAATTGATATGGCTTGTAAAATTTTAGCGCGTTCTCCCTTCGTGAATGGCTTGACTTTTGACTACTTTAACCATGTAAAGATAAGCACTTGGACGAGGGGTTTCCAGGACAGACAAGACGCTGATCATGAGTACGAGCCCATTTACTCTTAGTATATTGAGCTCTTCTCTCGTTGAGAAAGATAATTGAAGGGTATGATAGGCCTTACACTGCTCGTTTTCCTTCGACTCTCTTCTAGCCTCTAGGAGGTCCCTTGCAACCCTCAATGACGCCTCTCCGCCTTCTTGGATTGATAACCTGTTAGCTTTTGAGAGGAACCTAAAGGCCAAAAGCCCTCAGCGTGCTACCCTTCGGCTTCCTTGATCCACCGCTTTCGTTCTCATCCGAATGTTGGCCTGCATTTAGCTGGCACACCTAGCGAGATTACCCCGTGTTTGAATGAGGAGTAGACTCTTTCACGTTTAATAGTACCTTAGCTTGCTACATATTTTTCCCTCTTACTCATGGCTCTCATCATCTAAGTTAGTCAATTAATTGTCCAACACCTCTGCTATGAGGGGTGTTTGCTGAAGTAGGCAAAAAAAGGTAGCTTACTCCATTTTCCTTTCGATCCCCAACAGCTCGTCCCAATGCCAATATATTTCCACCACAAAGTCATCTTTAAGGACTATGATTCTAGTTTCTTAGGTGTGCTATATCAAATGTTAACCGATCACCCTTACCTGACACGCCAATTGTTTTGGGTGCTTTTATGCCTGAGAGTATTTGTATTGTCAGGGATACCCTCTCCAATGGTTAAGTCAATATTTGTATTGAAAGTTTTAATATAATATATATATAGGAATTAAGTAGTATTTTTGTAATGATTTCAACATGTCTTATATTATCGCCCTCAAGGTTTTCTATTTTTAGGGATTTCTGTCTTGGAATTGTGTGTCACTTGCACAAGGAAAAGACAATTATACTCCTCCGGGTTACTCTTCATGGAAAAGGTGGGGGTGGGGGAACCTTTCACTACTAGAAAATACACTATTAACAATGGCAAAAATCGTCATTAATTAAAAGGGTGATTTCCCATGTAAAAGGAGGTTTGGTGTTGGAGCGCGTAGTTAGGACTGTTTAGTGCCACGTGAGCCCTATGATTGGTCCATATGCCATAAGCAGTCACCACGGTATCTTTGACCAAATGAAGAGAATATATAGAAAAACAAGAGAAAGTGAGATGTGAAAGGGCAAAAAATGAGAGGAGTCATTGTGGAAGAGAGGAGCAGTTACGGAAGAAGAGAAAGCAAACGGCTGTGCGTGTTTGAAAATAGGACAATTATAGGACGCCATCGGGTGGTACCGAATTTGGGTACCACCCTCTCACATGTATTATTATAATGCTTGGTGGCCCCCATTAATAGGGGGGATTATAATAATACATTGTGAGAAGGGTGGCGCCCAAATTCGGTACCACCCGGTGGCGCTATTTTATTTTCCTATAAACAAAATGGTTGGGTTTGACTTTTGGGCGGGTAATAGAATTAAAAATGGGATTTGATTTGTTTTGTGTTGGACATGAATACTTTATTTATTTGGACAAATGCCTTTTTTTTTTGTAAGTTACAAAAACTTATTCAAAAACTTCCATCTAACTACACGGATTAATAACTCCTACAACTTTGTGACAGAGGTAGTATCGTTCAAGCTCCTTTTTTTTAATTTTATGTAACTGTGCTGGGGCCAATGACGGATTCAATTTTATAAGTATTAGATAATCGATTTTATTATAGCTGTGATTTTTTATATCTTCTACTTTTAATAAATTATCAGGTTAGCATTTGCTATCCCTTGCAATCCCCCCTATCCGACCTAGTTCAAGCTCTTGAAGTCTTGATATGTCGTGAAAGGCTTGCATATAAGTCACCTCGAGCTTAGGGGGGATATAATCATGTAATGCGGTTTATAAGTACTCTCTGGTTTCTTCTTTTTTATTTATGTGGGGGGAAGGTTCTTGTATGGTACTAGTATACAGTACCTCATTACAACAGAAAGCAAGGACGAAAAATAAACTCTTTAAGCCAACAATGCTGGGACTAAACGGAAAGTATAGAAGTCAATAAATGCAGCTAATTTCTCTATCACAACAGATCATACAATGTTCTAATCTTAACCATTTTATTAGTAGTGTGGCTCGAAAACATGAGGCAGTGCTTCAATATCTCCTATCACTGAAAGAGGGCATGGGCCTTCATTTCCAGTCATCAACAATTTCGTGGAAGTTATGAGTTATGACTTTCCAAATTCAACACAAGATGGCATTGAATTCTTGTATCAGTTTTGGACAATCATCAATATATACATAAGGGTGACTGCTATGATAGCATGTCATGGACTGCCAAAAAGCTGGGACGACGCCTATCCATTTTGATGTTCATATGTATCATAGCTACAATGAAGTGGGTACTGGTTAGAGTAGTTCTATGGCATTTAAGTTTGGGTGACTCACAAAACCGCTTGAAAGCTGAAAGGCATAGGGGTTTCTTTTTCCGTTTTTCAATCTCCCCTCCCTCCCCGGTAAAACAGCATTCCCATATACTCCAATAAATTAAAGACATGTGTGACATACTTGCATACATTAAACGTCTAAACACGATTCATCGATCATAGCCATTAGCGCATGAGAGAAACCATGCACCAAAGACTAGCTACCGGTCATGACACACAGGACTTCGCACATCACGCATGGATCTTTACTTCTTTAGGGTGCGGATTCTTATGATCCAAGCTTCTTGCGTAGAAAATTTTCAGTTCCACACAATCGTAGTGGTTGCTGATAAATTATTAAATGAAGAAGTACGAATTAGTGTGGACTGGAGTCATATACTGTGCCAACTGCCAAGAAGGCAAGAAGCGTCAATACGTTTGTATTAATAAATAAAACCGGACATAGCATCCTTTATAAAGAGTAGAAACACTACAAAGGATTGCAGCTTAGATCATAATATACCAAATGCATACCTCATTTCAGAAGCATTTCCCACCACTCTACACATTCACTATACTACAACACCATACCATCATCTTAACCGTGAAAATCACACGGATATAGAATCACCTCAATATATATAGTACTCCGTATTTCTCTACGTAACATAGGTTTGTGATCATTATGGATCTGCTCATGCCGTTTCCACCAAACTCATGCTCTCTTACACCAATACACTTCTTAGAAAGAGCTGCCACGGCATACGGTGACTGTCCCTCAGTGGTGTATAGCAACTCTACATCGTACACATGGGAGGAAACTCACCAGCGATGTGTCAAGGCGGCATCATCAATATCATCCCTTGGCATCAAGAGAGGGGAGGTGGTCTCCGTTCTAGCTCCTAATGTCCCTGCCATGTATGAGCTCCACTTCTCAGTCCCCATGGCCGGCGCGGTGCTTAACAACATCAACACTCGTCTTGACCCTCGTACACTCTCCGTGCTCCTACGCCACAGCGAGTCGAAACTAGTCTTTGTAGACTGCCTCCTCCACCCACTCCTGCACCAGGCGCTCTCTCTTTTCCCTCCTGGCACTCCTCGCCCACAAATCATCCTCATCGAGGACGACGAAAACGACAAGCATAACGGTCTTCTTGATCATATGATCGAAGCTAATGGAAACATCAGCCTGTATGGTGATTATAAGCAGCTTGTGGAGGGTGGAGATACGAGGTTTGAATGGGTCCGACCTAAGAGTGAGTGGGATCCAATTGCCCTCAATTACACCTCTGGTACCACCAACAACCCTAAAGGAGTTGTAATGAGCCATAGGGGATATTACTTGTTAGCTCTCGACATGCTCCAAGATTGGTCCGTCCCTAAGCAGCCCGTCTACCTTTGGACCTTACCAATGTTCCATGCCAACGGCTGGAGCTTCACGTGGGGGACGGCCGCGGTGGGAGCGATAAACGTTTGTCTCCGAAAGTTCGATGCCCCGAACGTCTACAAGGCCATCCAGCACCACCAGGTGACCCACATGTGCGGGGCACCTGTGGTGCTCAACATGCTGGCCAATTTGCCGAATGCTAAGCCCTTGAAGAAGCCCGTCCGTGTCCTCACAGCTGGGGCTCCCCCTCCGGCCTCGGTCCTCTTTCGGACGGAGTCGCTAGGCTTTGTGGTGAGTCACGCGTATGGCCTCACTGAAACGGGTGGGCCAGTTGTCTCGTCGGTGTGGAAGTCGAAGTGGGACCATCTTCCTGCGGTGGACCGGGCCAAGCTAAAGGCTAGGCAGGGGGTAGGGTCCCTAGGGATGACTGAAGTCGACGTGTTAGACCCCACTACGGGTCGACCCGTCAGGCGAGACGGGTTGACCCTAGGGGAAGTGGTGCTAAGGGGAGGGACTGTCATGCTAGGGTACTTAAATGACCCGGAAGGGACATCCATGGCGATGACCAGGACCGGGTGGTTTCGAACAGGTGACGTGGGGGTCATACACCATGATGGGTACTTAGAAATCAAGGATAGGCTGAAGGATATAATCATAAGTGGGGGAGAGAATATAAGCAGTGTGGAGGTGGAGGCAGTGTTGTACACCCACCCGGTGGTGAACGAGGCGGCTGTCGTGGCCCGCCCCGACGAGTTTTGGGGAGAGTCACCTTGTGCCTACGTAAGCTTAAAGAAGAAGGATAATGTAGTTGGTGATGATGGTGTTAATGGTAACAATATAGGCGTTACGGAGAAGGAGATTATGGAGTATTGTAGGGAGAAGATGGCCCACTATATGGTGCCTAAAACGGTTGTTTTCCAAGAGGAATTGCCAAAGACTTCAACCGGAAAAATCCAGAAGTTTCTATTGAGGGAAATGGCTAAGGCTATGGGGCCCGTCAAGGTAAGTTCAAATGCTAACAAGTTTATTAAGATGAAGTAATGTATAAGGTTTGTTTGCAACTTCGCTTAAGGAAACCAATTGAATGTAATTGTGGGTGGGTGGTAATATAAACTTGTCATCAGCAAAGGATGGAATAATTAGTGTAGCTATACTTATCCTAATGTGAGGAGACTTGTTGGTGCTAGCTTGCTTTGTAGTAGCTTGCAACATGCAAGCAAGCGATGTCGTAAAAGCAAACAGTTTTCTACCTCTTGTCAAGTTGTTTTGCGCATTGGTTCCTGTCGTAGTTTATTGGACAAGTTAGTAAGGTTAACAATCAGTTTGAAGTGCCTTGGAATATCACATTATTATGACATTTTGAGTACTGTACCTCTGTATGCGAAGGAGTTTGCGAATTGAATTTATGACACAAAAAGCAGTTGTCAAATGGCACAAATATGGGGCGGGCAATGATTTTTACGCTCCTCCATTTGATTTTTACACGTATTCGTCATGTGAGAGGAGTAGATTTCTGCACAGGAATCTGTGCTCTCACATTGAAAGGGTGAGTGGGAGTGTAAAAATAAAAATATGGAGTGTAAAAATTAGTTTTCACAAATATGGTATTCAATGAAGTTATGGTTGATTGTACAAAAAAGTTTCATGGAGTTATTATTACTCAATAATTTTGGATCAGTTTCACTCGCACTCGCTTACTGTACCTCTGCCACTTTTATGCAATGGCCTTGACTAAAAATTGTGCTGTTTGCGAAACTGTTGATCAACTCATAATGGAGTTACTTACAAGAAATGGGTAAACCAGCCTAACTTGGTGTTCCAAATTATATTCAATCCTAGCTCAAATGTCAAAGTAGAAAGTTCGGAAAACTAAGTTTTATTTTTCTTTGGTGAAGATCAGAAAACTCAGTTAGGACAGCTATTTCATTGATATCCGGCCATGTTATATAAATAGTTTAAAGAACTGATCATCAATTATTCTACAGTTATATATACTTGGAATGCAAAGCATTCTTTTCAACCTTATAGAGTTATAGCAAGTATACGCGTGATTGCGTAGCTCAATTCAGACAAATAAGATGATAAGAAGCTTGCATGTGCTCATAAAACTGATGAACTCCTCCTCACCGCAAGCTCCACTCTTTGTCTTTCTCTCCCCTCTCACCTACATCTTCTTCGACGACCTTTACGACGCGTTTTCGGTGACCAGTGAGCTAGATTCATGGATACGACATTTTCTGAGTCCTTCGAGGTAGCGAGCCCCAAGCCACCCCCATTTCCTCAACCAAATTTTCTTTCCGCCATAACCTACGAGAGGCTACAACATTGCATCTTTTGTGTTTGCAGCTACCACCAAAGGAAAAAACATCCCTAACTTCCCAACAATAGTAAAAAGAACTTTTCCACAATTCCAAGACTACTTTTCGAAAATCGCATAATTACTTTCCAAGACTAAGGTAATTACTTTTCAAGATCAGTTTATTTACTTCTCAAGAGAGAATTATCACTTACTCCGTACAATTTTTTGAGACAAACAACGTACCTAGATGGTGGAGGACGGCTTTGCGAACGTTATTGGTTTGGTTCGATTTTGGGTTCTAAACTTTCGTGTTTATCGCGTTTCAGTTAAGGATCGTGTCAAGTCAGATTGGTTTCCAATAGCGATTTTCTCGGGTTGTATCTAGTCGAATTTTAAGTGATTTGGATCTTGTTATTCGAGTAGGGTAAACTTTACCAGCTCTAGTGCACACTTTGGTAGTTAAGTGAACAACGATATTAGTTATAGGTGTAGGACGGGCCGAGCTGCAAGCTTCTATAGATGGGTGAGAAGAGTGGGTTGTGCGACATTTACACAACAAGCTTTATGATTGCTATAAATGTCCCGATGAAATTTTGTAGTCCAGTTGATAATGAATATCATGGGGGTGTTGCTAAAAAACAAAAGCCCAATATCTACTTAGGCCCCAACTACTCAGCTACTTACTAGAGCACACAATATTGGTCTATCAGTCGTCGGTCGTCGAAATGCTGGACCTAAAATGGTGGAGCAGTTTTGGGCCATACGAGTATATAAAACTCAAGATTAATTGTTCATTTTCTTTATTCATCTTAGGCGTTATTAGATTCACGTAATCTATCTATTTATCTATCCATCTATACAATACAATACTATAAATATCGCGCCGCATCACCATATACCTCCTTTTTAACATGCCATATTAATTAGGAAAATTTCACAAAAATAATCCAATTTTTGCTTTGTCTTCAGCTAATAATCCCACCTTTACATTTACACACCAATAATCCCACCTTTAACACTTTGTCGCAAAAATGGTCCAATTTCAATAATTACGGGTAATTAGTGAATCATAGGCGTTTAGTCATTACAAATTAGCTTAATTACTCACTTAACCCTTTCTTCTTCCTCTCTCCCTCATTTTCCAAGATAACCCCCTCCCCCTTTCCCTCCCCACCACCACCTAACAACCACCAAACCCCACCCCCACGACCTCAAACCACCATCCCCAACAACACCAAGTCACCAAAAGCCCAGCACACCCCCCCCCCCCCGACCTTCAACTACCACGCCCAACAACACCAAGTTGATCACCAACACCCAGCCCCCCCGACCTCTAACCATCAACCCCCCACAACACCAAGTCACTAACACCCAGGCCCCCCTTCCACTCCATCAACACCAAAACCACCAACGAAACCCACACTAACAAACCACTAATATCAAGCTAAAAAACAACCAATGAAACCCCGATCTAGGAACGAATAAAAGGAATAGAGAAAGAAACGTCGGAGATAATGAAGGTCGAAGGTCGGACGTCGGGATACGGTGGTTTGGGGGTCGTGGGTAGTTGTTGATGGTGGTGGTCGATGGGGACGGTTAAGGACGAGGTGGGTGGTTGGAGGTGGTCGTTGGTTTGTGAGCAGAGGTGGTGGTTGCTTTACTAGGGGAAGTTGTTGTCGCCGTTTCTAGTGGTGGTCGTTTTGTGCTCTGGCCAGGGGAGGGCGAGTTAATGGTGGTGCAATGGTGGTCTGGTGGTGAGTGGGTTGTTCAAGGGAGGGATATGACTCAAATGAGAGTGAGAGAGGAAGAAGAAAGGGGTTAGTCAGTTAGTAGGTAATTAGGATAATTTGTAATAACTAAACACCTATGATTAGCATTTTAGTCAATAATTACCCGTAATTACCAAAATCAGACCATTTTCCTGACAAATTACCAAAGGTGGGGTTTATGGCGTGTAAATGTAAAGGTGAGATTATTAGCTGAAGATCAAGTAAAGGTTGGATTATTTTTGTGAAAATTTTCTATTAATTACGATTTTCCACTCTCTGTAATTAGTTAAAAACCAATAAACACTAATTAAATATAGCATTATCATAATTATCACTACAATGCAAAAAAAAAAAAAAAAAACCTTTACTTCAACATAACTAGTTTATAATCTCATGCAAAGCATGTGATGATTTTTACAAAAAAAAATTTCACTATCCTCTTTTTTATAATTATGTTTATAATATATTAGTGTAAATTAGTAGCTTTATGGAAGACTTACTTTCCTTAATGTTTGGCAAGACAACAAACATCTAAGACATTTCAAGAAAATATTTGAAATAATAATACGAAGAAGGAAAAATATCAAAATAATATAAATATTATGTAGAGCACACCTATAAAAGCCATGATCATATATATAGCTTGATTATTAATATTTTAAACATGTAATATAATAATAATGTTTAATAAATTAAATAAAGTCTAATGATAATCAACATATAAGGGTAGCGTATTTTGAAAGAAAAAAAAATATAGATGAAGGGAAAAGATATCAAAGTGCATTTCTAATATCACTTACTTGGAAATGATTAATTTGAAGTTGCTTCACATCACCTGCACTTGAAAAAAAAAATTATAGTTGAATATTAGGTGACTTGGAACTGATTGATTTGGAGTAGTCTCACATCATTTACACTTGAAAATATAAATACTAAATTGAATATTATGCTGCAAGTAACTTCAAAAATCAAACACAAATAATATGTAGAAAACATAAATGTTAAAATGAGATCAATATTAAGTTGAAAAGGGTCAAACGAAAGAATAAACAATGATTTCGTTTTCGAGTAATGAAGTAGATTTTGCAAATAGGGTAAATATAAAATGAAGATCAGAGGACTAAATTAATAGTCCATGCACTTATATCAATCCATAATGATGGTTCCACTTAATTTAATCTACAATTTCTTTCTAATGTCATTTTGGGGTTTTGCAATTTTAAGGTCGAAAAATTAGATGAATAACATGAAAGTCAACACACATAAACACAACATACATAAAACCAAATTTTGTCACAAAAAATAAGGATGCCTAAAAGAGCTATTAATCATGTCAAAAAGGATTCAAATGTTGGTTTATCAACACAATTGAGGAGATGATGGAAAAGTTAAGATTTTTAAATAATAGCTAAGAGTTTAACTGCTATTATGTAATGGATGTTAAAAGAATAAATTAACGAAATAGAAGATGTACACAACTATAACATTTTAGAATAAAGAAAGTCATAATAGAATATTATATGATATAGTTATAAAAGACCAACTAGTGAATTTTTAAATCAATGGAAATGAAGAAGCTACTAAAGACTATTAAAGAGAGGAATAGGAAAAGGGGAACACGATTGATTTAACTTTAGATATTGGGCTTATGAAATTGATAAAAAAAATGTTTTTAATTCTATATTTAAGTGTATGCCATGTGTCGTCAACCTAGAAAATCTTAGGTGTTTAAAATAATAGTATAGTATAGACGTACTATGAGTGTCTATTGCAATTTTTTATTTACAGACTTTAAAACCTTGTGTATGGATAAATAAGCCACGTAACACAAATAAAGACATTTCTTCAAAGTATTTTTAACAACCTCAAAGGTTTATAAATTTATGTAAATATGCTCAATTATTTCATGATTTTAAAACAAATTAACTTTGTCGTGGCAACATCTAATGCATCTCACTTTGTTAAAATAAGCAATTTGAATGTGCCAATTATATGCATATGCTTGTAAACTCTATCGTCAAATATTATACAAAAATCATTAAATCCCGAGCATCGTCGGGTCCAAAAACTAGCTATAATTATTATTTTAACCGACTTCAATCAAGTAATATTTTTTTTGCAGGTACAATTCAATAAAATAATATTAGTTTAAAATTTTGATATCTAATCCCAATAAGCCTAAATGACCTCAGTATGTAACCAGCCAAATTTTTTAAAATACATCAACTATAGGACACAGATTAAGCGCTATATTTAAAAATTTAAAGTTAATTATTATGAACCATATATGACCCTTACAACAATCCCAAATTGGAAGTATATCAATCGCGATATAAATTGATTCTAATATTAAACCAAAAAAAACATTTTTACAAAGAGAAAGTTCAAAAGGCATTTACAACCCTCAAGGTTAAAATCTATACAAAAAAAATAGAATTTGACCTAGAGTTAACCCAAAATCAACTTGAACGAAACATGCTCTAAACTTGATATTTACTTACTCACAAATTATATTCACCAAAAATTATCGAAAAATTCTTATATAAAATAAACTATATACTACCTCCGATCCATTCATTTCCCCACATGAGCTTTTTCACACTTGACGAGGTCATATTTTGACTATTAATAACTCACAAATTATATTTGAAAAAATTACAAATCTAAATTTGTTACATTTATATTTACAAATACTTATAAAAATATATTTTTATTATTTTTTAGATTATAATTATTGAGTTATTGATAAGAAAAGTTTAGTTTTAAATAGTGCCAAAAAGTGGATGTGGGGAATTGAGTGGATCAGAAGGAGTAATAATGTTGATCAAATAATGGCAATTTTTTTAAAGTAGCTATCAAAAATATTTATACACATGTAATAAGACCAACTTTATTTTAACAATAATAGGGGAAACAACAAGAAAATAATATATATTATATAAATAAAGCTAATAACTTAAAAGGACATTGGTAGTATTTTTCTATTATTTATCACATGTATGCATGGTTTTACTTATCTAATTAGATTTTATGAGTGATACAATTGAATAACAATAATGTAAACTAAATAACCCCATAATTTTTAAAACTAGCTTGAAGTACATGGATATATGTCTGCAACAATTAGAGTCCTGGTACTGGAAGTAAAGGAAGAGGAACGTATATATTATAAGGGCAGTGACGTAAATAATGCTGAAGTGTGAGGGTAAATTTGGACAAAAAATCTGAGCATCTAGGAAACTGTCATCCAACGCTACATTCTCTAGCTTTCCATAAAAATCTCCCTAAAATCTACAATCTACCCCATAATTTACTTTACCAAACACCACTTTTCATTTTTGGGTAGATGTTTGAATGGTCAAAAAGCTTGAATCTAGATTAAAATAGGTTGCCAAACATGCTCTAAGAGTTCCAACTTAAGAAACCAAAGGAACGCGCTGAAATCCAACCCAAGAAACGTGTAGGGAGGATCTTATATAAGTTGAACTACACATACTCCCTTCCTCTTTCAAACTCAACTCAACATACTTTTATGTCTAACAATAATCACATTAACTGAAAGTGACGTAAACGGCGAGTCTTTTATATTCAAACCACCCCACAATAACTCCCTTTTTTCCTTCCCTCTTATCTCATCATCATATCACCCAACACAACACAATGACACAACACAACACATTAACACAACACATATTGTGATATTGTCTCTCTAGAACCTTCTCCTGTACGAAACCTCCCAAAAAGGGCCAAACATAACCCTATCTATCTCATATGATCGAACCCTTTTATTATGCTTCGATTATAACATACACAAATAAATATATTATAATCTTATCCTACTTTTTTTAGACTTTATATTGTATAACCGTGTTTTTTATCGTACGAAAAAAAATATGATCATTTTTTTCTAGACTTTATAACCGTTTTTTTTTCATCTTACAAAAAAATTAAAAATATACCATCTTTTTTTTTTTCTAGTTTTTTTAAAAAACTCAATATAACGGTTATTTTTTCATCGTACATACTGTAAAAAAAAAAGTTTTTATTGTTTATTTGTTTATTTGTTTATTGGTTTATTTTGTTCATATTCTTATATATACATAGTAAAAAAATACAAAAGGGTGTTTTTTTTATCTTCTTTTTTTTAAGATAAGTGTAAAGTTTTAATCTTTGATGGATGGAAGAAAGTCTTCATGTATGATAATCTTTTTAATTAATTAGTTTTGTAGAAAAAAATTAAAGGGTTGGTGAAAATGGGGAATTTGTGATCATGGGTACTTTTTTCCCTTGATTATATTTGTGACAAAATCATGAGCTTATAATTGAAGTGGGATATTTTTGTTTTGTGAAAAAAATACCCATCAAATATATTTGGTGTGATTTTGTGAATTCCATATGAGGAATGAAGGGCAGAAGCCTCAGGGAGGGGCCGTGGCGGGCCGGGGTCCGAACGGGTTTATTCCGAGCTCGTTTCGGGCTCTTTCGGGTTACCTGAGGATTGTGTCATCCGGTGCGTCTACCGTGGCGTCCACGGTCCGGTCCGCGGCCCAGTCGATTGGGGCGGATAGGGACGGGGATGCCCGGTATGATCAGGTACAAGGTTACAGCTCATTTGGTATTAAAAGTTGCTTTAAGTTGTTATATATTGTGTATGATTGTATGGAGTAAGTTTGTAGCATTTTAGTTGTATTTAGTTATTACTTTGTTGGGTGGTAATTTGGTCATTACTTTGTTGGGTGGTAGTTTGGTCATAAAGTTATGGTTATTTCTATATTTGGAGGTTGTTTAGTTGGAAATTATGAAATGGTTGAGCACTTTATGTGGCACTATAGTAAAATGGTTGCGTACGTCTGGACCTCGGTAGAACTTGCACTTAAGTGGACTTTTGCTTGTTATTCTTGGAATCAGTATAAGAGGTTGTTTCGTGGCTGAGATTTTTAGTGTTTCGGTGTATTCGAAGTGGTTGGTGTATGTGTTGCGAATTATGTGGAAGGTTTTTGGAGATAGGTACAGGATTAGAGTTGAAATTTGAAATATGAGGAAATGGGAAGTTATTGAACAGCCAATTTCATTTTCATTGTACTGTTTGGTTGCGTAAGTCTGGACTTCCAAAGAACTCGCACTTAAGTGGAGTTTTACTTGTTCTTGGAATCAGTATAAGTGGTTGGTTTGCAGCTGAGCTTCATAGTGTTTCGATGTATTAGAAGTAGATGGTGTATATGTTGGGATTTTATGTGGAACGTTTCTGAAAGTATGTACAGGATTGCAACTGAATATGAGGAAATGGGAAGTTATTGAGCAGCCAGTTTCATTGTACTTCTGTTATTATTTTAACTTCTGTACATTAGGATAGTACTCTTATCTGATATGCAAAACGGCTCGTGTTGAATTGTGGTTTTAAAATGGTGATGCTGATGGTAGGCATGTGTAATTGAGACTGGAAGCAGTTGTTGGAGGGGATATTTTGGTTCTTTTGTCAATATGAAGTGTTTGAGCTACTATTTTATGCAAGGATTTCAACACAAAATAAAATTATAAACGCAAAAGAAAGCGGAAACGGATGCACCAGTACCAGGCGTATTAACCTTCCGTCAGAATGAAGTTTTTTTTTCCTGATCACTGGGCTTTGGAAACTCTGTTGATATCTGTATGAGTTGCCAGGTTTGCTGCTGCTTGTGTATAGCGTGTCTAATTGGTGGATATTTGATGATTAGAGGGTTAACTATCTTCGGATGGAAGTTGGTTTTGGGGGTCTTTTATTGTGGGGTGCTTGTCGTTGAAAATTTATTTTTGAGTTACATAAAGTTGCTGCTTGATCACTTCATTTCCAGGCTGCAGAGAGCTCACGGCACAGCTTGCATTTCGTTTTTATTTCAGTAACGGCATTAAATATGTGGAACTTGTTGATTGGATTTGGATTGTTTTAGTTGTGACCATATGATTTGGAGCTTCTTCCATTGGTGCTCTTTGGAGATCAATTTGTTTTTTGGATATATATATATGATGTGGACTACCAATACATGATATTGGAATATTGCACATATGGAGATGCTTTCTTGTCAGTTCTCTTAAGTGAAAGTGTATGCTTCTGGCTACAGTCTAGTGGTTTACTGGTTCTATATGGGCACTATTACATTGTACAAAAGACAAGATAAGCCAGATGCAATGCAGTCGGTGCAAATTTTATTGAGATAGTGGCAGTGAAGATCCCAAGCGAGAAAATGGACAGTGTTTAGCTAAATAGAAATGGATGTCACCTGGAGAGAAGGCAGGAAGAATTCGAAACTGGTCACTCTTGTATTTGCGTTAATATTTTTGGTTTTCACATGGTGTGAGGTCTTTCTCTCTGGTAACTAGCCTTTTTCATTTGTCTTGTTTCTTGTTTGTGCCGGTTGAGAATAATATTTTCGTCAAGGGGAGCCAAGTTAGAGACTTGCAGTTATAAGTTTTGTTGACATGGAGCAGATGTTTCTTTAGATCTTCAAGACTTTAATTGCAGATAGTGTATCCAGTTCAATTGTTGCCACGGGGCTGCTATTTTTTTGGTCTCACATGCTGTATCTGAGCTGTGCAATGGGACACATACTTCTTTATTATATTGTAGTTGAAAATATGACATTCTGGTAGTGGAGGTTGCAGGAGTAAAGTTTAGTGCCTGGGGATCCTGAAGACGTGACTAGTATTGCCTATTTCTTTTATCCTGTGCATCTCATGCTCCTCAACATGGTACTAAATCTGTTTGTCTCACGTTCCAGTTCTATGTGGGCCAACTTTGCGAGCGAAGTATTGAATTATGGCCCCAACATGTTTCAAGTTCCAGAACATACTGCACTCTGGGAGTGTGGGTGACGCTGATTTGATTAGTTAGCTTTACGCTTAATAAGACGTTTTCTATGCTAAAATTTACGAACCTTTTGGTTTCGGAAGCATGAAATGGGCTATTCTCCTAATGGCTATGTTACATGGACTCGGATCCAAGTGTCCGACATGGGTGCGTGTCCGAGTGTCGGATTCCGCTATTTTATGAAATTTTTACAAGTTTTTGGCTTAAAATGAAGTGTCCAAGTGTCACACCCATGTCTGAGTGTCAAGTGTTGGACACGGGTACGTGATGCAAAATGAAGAGTCCTGGTAACAGAGCCTAATGGTATACATAAGATGGCTGTTTGACATTAATGGAGATTTATTTCTGATTCCTTCGAAGAGAGCTGAGTACCAACTTCTGTGTCATGTTTTCTGTCTACCTGTTGCTCATTGCCTGGTCTCACAATATATTGGTGTTTAACGTAGTATTTTCTGAGAAATGCATGTTACTTATGTTAGGGTTTAAGAATAAGTTGCGCTCTAGACTGATCCAGTTGAGTATGTCAGATTGGTTTAACTTTGTCAGGTGGGTTTTTGGGACTCTTTAAAAGAAGTAAAACAGCGAAATAATGTTTAATTACTATGTTCATTTTCACAATCTGGGCTACATGTTACAATGTATTCAAAGTATATCCAATCTGGAGGGAAAGGGAGGGGAGTAGAGACATTAATTTCCCTTTTCAATAATTATGGTGGAGTAAAGGAAGGGGCGTCGCAGAGATATTCCATGGAGGAGGTGGGAATTGGTAGGGAGAGGAGGGGTAGTTTCGTCCGAATCCTTTCAACTTGTAAGGTTTGGGTTATTGAATGGGGTGGGACCCGGAGTTTATGGGGTCCTTTAAGAGGAGGGGCATGTCGTCTCTGTAGCTGTATCTTTTTACTCTATAGTGAAGTTTTGTTCCCTCAAACTACTGTATGCTGTTGTGTTGATAAGCTTGTTTGATGTCTGTTACATATCTATGTATGTGTTTGTAAGTAGATCTGGCCGTAATATCCTGAATGTTTTGTTATGAATGTCTGTTACATTTGTATTTATGTGTTTGTGAGTTGATAAGCTTACGATAAGTGTTACCTACAATTTCTTGACCTATTTCTCCAGCTGATGTATCTTTATTCCATTACTCTTCAGTCTTCATGTTATTTGACAGAAACAGAATTAGGTGAAAGGTGCACCTTCGCATCATATGTTAAGACTTAAGACTTTTGAGGTTCCTGTAATTGTTTATGTTTCCTCATTCCGTGTCTAACTTGGTTTATTGATAACTTTTTCATGTTAATTAGTTACACAATATTTTTCTGTTCGTTGATTTGTCTGATTTCTGAGTCCATGAAGTTATTTAACTAAAATTTTATTTTCGCTAATGAAGGTGTTGTGGGCGGGGTTTGACAAGTTGGAAAGTGAGAGAAATTTCACTAGGCGGGTCCTCCTATTGGGTTACCTATCTGGTTTCCAGGTATGGGATGTGGAGGATGCACATAATGTCTGTGACCTGGTCTCCAGATATGATGGTCCTGTTTCCTTTTTGCAAATGCTGCCAAAGCCATTGACCGCTTTGGAATATGGGGACAGATTTTCTGACAGTCGTCCTCTGCTGGTAGTATATACAGATGGATATTCGCTTCAGGATGGGAAAAGTGCTTCTAGCAACGGCAGCATTTTAAAGTTCCACGATGCTGGGAATGGCTTTCATGGTCCTTCTGCTGTTCGATTCTATTCTTTAACTTCACAATCTTATGTACATATTTTGAAGTTCAGATCAGTTGTTTATTCGATTAGGTGCAGTCCTCGGATCATAGCTGTTTCTCAGGCAGCTCAGGTATTTTCAAGTACCTCATGAGATCTTTCTTCAATATTTCACAGGATGTGCTGACGGTTCAATGGTATTTCGATTCCAGGTGCACTGTTTTAATGCTGCAACTTTGGAGAGGGAATATACCATCCTCACAAATCCTGTTGTGGCTGGCAGTCCTGGTTCTGGAGGTATAGGATATGGACCACTTGCTCTTGGTCCCAGGTGGCTGGCGTATAGTGGAAGTCTTGTAGAAGTATCAAATGCAGGTCGTGTCAGTCCACAACATTTGACCCCATCCGCCACTTTTCCAAGTCCAGCATTAAATCGTAGTCGTGTTGCTGTTTATGCAAAGGAGTCGAGCAAGCATCTTGCTGCTGGAATAGCGACACTGGGTGATAAAGGGTATAAAAAACTGTCCCGATATTGCTCTGAGTTGATGCCGGATGCTAACCACACAGTCCAATCTGGAGTCATTGGAGACAAAGTCAATGGCGCAGTCAATGGTCATCTATCAGACATGGATAGCATTGGAACGGTGTGCATTTTGTGTTGCAAAATGCTATTGTTATTTTTTATACTTTACTGTGTAAGCTCACTTCATGTCAATTTCTTCCTCAGGTCATTGTGAAAGATGTCGTAAGTAAAACAGTGATTGCCCAGTTCAGAGCTCACAAAAGCCCTATCTCAGCATTATGTTTTGATCCCAGTGGTACACTTTTGGTGACAGCTTCAGTGCAGGGCCATAACATCAATGTTTTCCGTATAGCACCTGGACATCATGGAGTGTCTTCTGGATCTGATGCCAATAGATCTTATGTCCATATGTATAGACTCCAACGTGGTATTACCAATGCGGTGAGGTTATTGCTTAAGCCAATGCATGATTCCCCTGTAGCCTATTCAAAAAGGTGGATTCTTCTATCCTTTGCTAATAATTCTACCCCCCATTTTTGCCTTTCATTTGCCAGATCATTCAGGACATAACTTTCAGTGATGACAGCCGGTGGATCATGATAAGTTCCTCGAGGGGCACAAACCATCTTTTTGCTATTTCCCCGTTTGGTGGAACTGTGAATCTCCAGTTTGCAGATTCCAAGTTTGGAAGTAATGGATTGAGTGGTGCGAGCAATCCTGTGGTCCGGTTGGCTCCTAGACCTGCTGATCAAATGTTTAACGAGAATGATCTTTTTGCATCTGGTCCTCCCGTAACGCTCACTGTTGTTAGCAGGATAAGGAATGGAAACGTTGGTTGGAGAGGCACCGTCAATGGTGCTGCAGCTGTTGCAACTGGCAAAAACAGTTCTCTCTCCGGTGCTGTTGCTGCTGCTTTTCATCTTTGCAAAGGCAAAGACGTGCATGTTAATGCAAGTCCTCTGAAGTCTAAGTACTACCTGTTGGTCTTCTCCCCTTCTGGCTGTTTGATCCAATATGCATTACGAGCTTCTGTTGAGTTAGATGCTGCAGCTTCTGTTACTGCATTTAGCACCGCCTGTGAATTAGCTTCAGGCAATGATTCAAAACTAATAATTGAGGCAACCCAGAAGTGGAATGTCTGTCAGAAGCGGAGGGAACGAGAAGACAACTCTGATATTTATGGTGAAAATGGTAGTTTTGATTCTAATAATTTTTTTTCAGAGGGGACCAGAAATGTATGTGGTGCATATCCTGTCGGAAAATGTACGACTACTATCTCTAATATGAGCCCTGAAGAAAGAAATCATTTTTATATGTCAGAAGCTGAGTTGCAAATGCATGAACAACAATTCCCACTTTGGGCGAAATCTGAGGTATTCTAGTTCATTTGTCGTTTTTATCTAAAAGAATAGGAAAAAAGTTCATTTGTTGTTCACCAAATCATAATCACTGGTCGTTTGCCTTTCTATCCTCATTTTTTCAGATTTACTTTCAGTCCGTGATAATTGATGGCATGAAGCCAGACTTTGATAATGCTGCAGGGGAGGTTGAGATTGAAAAGATTCCCAGTCGTATGATCGAAGCTAGATCCAAGCATTTGGTTCCTGTTGTCGATAATCTGGACGATCCCAAATTTCAATCGTCTAGGTATTCTCTCCTTTCACATATGTTGTCTCCGTTCGTATTAAGCAGCAACCTCTGTATCAATGTGTTATTATAATAGATTAGTGGTTCATGTGCCCAATTTTTAAAATAGAAAATCTTGCTAGAGAGGCTAAATCTTCTTGTGCATTGTTGACTAAGAACGAGGGTTTCCTATTAACGTGTGAAATATTCATGTTGAGTAGCTCTTTCTTGTTCAGGGTTGATGCTTCAGATAACAAGTCTGGACCACAGCTGCTGCCTCAGGTATCAGGTGTTCCTCATGGGAATTTCTCCGATGGTGGTTTCGGCTTGATGAATGAAAATGGTGGCGAACTTTGTGGTGGTATGGGTGAATCTATGGATTGTGCTCTGAAGCTAGCAGATACCACTAGGGCTTCTGTAAATACTAACGATAGCCCTAAGAGGAAGTCTGAGCTTCTGATTGTGAATAATAGAGATAGAGAGCGCTTGAAAATGGCCACCCATTCGAAGTTTGTAAATAATTACAGTGAAGCCTGGAAAATGGAGAAACAACTTGAAGAGGACGTATGAGGAGATTGTTTAAAGGTATTATTGCTGATTTATCCTCAATTGCTGGACAGTGTCTTTAGATACATACATAATGTCTCAATGTCCACATGAGTTTTTGCCTAATTTTATGTGGTAGCATTTGTTGCACTTTCTTGCATTACCTGGCGAGAAAGGTTTTTTCTTGAAATATTTACGATTTAGAAGTTATCTGGGTATTTGTAGATTGCTCTTTGCCTGTTGGTTGATTAACTATTCTGCAAAGATATTCCAAAATGCGGCTGATTTATCAATCATTTTTTGAGGTTTTCATAGATGTTTGTTACAATGAAACAATTGTTTCAAGCTTAGGTTGTAAGTCCGTTGTACAATTGATCCCAAAATTAAGACTTACCAGGTAAAGAAAAAGAGAGGGGGAGGGCTATGCGATCAGGACTTCACGACTGCGATCTTTTCCAGGTAGTCTGGTATCCTCTTGTATATTGGTATCTACTCCTCCTTTCCACAGTAAGCTGGCTAGGCTTGGTGTTGAGTGAAGGTGGTGCTGCCCCTTCTTTAACTCCATCTCCCAAGTTTTGTCCTTGAAGGCTTGGTCGTACCATTTCTCTTAGCTTGAGCTGTTTAGCTTTGCTCGATGTGTATGATAACTCCTGACTGCGTCCTGTCATTGTTGGGGGTTGAAGTTGTTATTTTGGTGCTTTATTGACGGTTTGTATTATTTTGGTGAAGTACCTTTACCTTCAATTGAGTTCGTCGCGTTTATTAGTTAATTTTATTTGGTCCTTGTTTCCTTTAAGTGTTTATTGTTACGATGTTGTGGTTCTGTCATGGCTAAAATTATTGTTTTTCTTTTACTTTCCACAGGTTCTGGCTATTCTTTTATTCTCGGAGTGTTGATCATGTTTATGTCCTGTATTTGCGGTGGGTTCTGTAGAGAAATGAGGCTTAATGGTGTGAGCTTGCTGGGACTAAAAAGTTCTGTTGATGTTGATATGTTTTGGAGTTTCTCATAACTATTGAATTTGTACATAATAGCTATTACTTTGTACATAGTGGTTATAAGCCTATAACTTTGTCTCTTCTACAAACGTTTTGTTGGTGTATTTATTGATTTGTGGAGACATCTTTGTCCATAGTAGGGATTTGTTACGAGGAACCAACTCTAAACATAGCCAACTAATTTCCTGACACATTTTGGTTTTAGTTGTTCGGCCGTCATGGAAGCTCTATGTTATCAAATTAGACGGTCTCATGATCCCAACTACTAACCTTGGACCCTATGGCATGTCACTTGGAAATAATTTCCAAAAGCCCCACAAGCTCTGTATTAATATATTGTTGCTTGGTATAGGGAACTTCTGGTATCTGATATCTGAATAGATGGTTCTTTGGTGGAAACAGGGGAACAAATTAAAATTGTAGTTTCTGTTAAGCTTTCTAAGCTATTGTAATTAACATTCATCCACTTGGTTGGAAACTTGATTTGTCTCGGTGTATTTTTTGAACATAAAAACTTGTATGGTCGTGCGATGAGGTCATAAAAACTAGTAAGCTATCAAGGTGTTAATTTTATGGCGACTTTTAGAATTGTTTTTTTATAAGTTCGCACGATCACTTTAAATGACTGGTACAAGTGCTATAATAAATTTGATTACTTTGGTGTGAGATTAAGTTTCCTAATACGGACTGTGTCATTATTTTAATAAAATCCTATTTAATGATGCTTAACTGTCATCCCCACACAGAGGTGGCCCAAAGAAAAAAACAAAGAAACTCTATAAGGGATTAGCTTAATCTTGTTTCTCACTAGGACTATGTTCTCTTCTAGTGTGGCCAGCAGAACTGAGTCCTGAGTCCTGATAGATACGCGTATGAGATCAACTGACATTTGTTAGCTGTGATCTTCTCGCAAAAAAATATATTTTTTTTTTGCAAGACGTCCAGTAAAGAAAATGGTAAAGGTAAGGATGCAAGATGCTCCTTGTCAGCAGATGCACAAGAAGAAGGAACTAGCATTATGACGCAAAGATAGTCGAGCGTCATTTTCCATTTAGATGTTCTGTTTCAATCGGATGTAAACACTGTAGAATCGTCCCACAGAATGACTCCATAGAAGCGCTTTGCACATTTAAAAAAATGGATGTGGAGTTGAAGAAAAGTAAACAAAACAGCTCCCTTCCATCTGCTTCTTGCTCACCTTTTATTAATCTCTTCTCTCTAAAAATGACACATTAGTTTATTCTTAGTCCTATGTCTTTATCTCTCGAACAACCTGTGTTCCTCCTGCCCAATTTAATACCATGGTCAAATATATAATAAGTTATACGCAATACACAAAAACCATGTAACTGGCCTGCATGCTAAGCAAAGGTAGGTAATTGATAGCAACCTTAAACTACAACCCCAAGAACTTTCCTTTTACAATATGTCCTTTTTTACATGTTTTTCCATTGCATTGCAATGCAACTCATACTCTCGTTTTGAGCTATTGCCGCTACACGACATTGTAGCACAAAAATAAAATTCCAAGTGCTGTATTTGCTAAGCTTATTGACCTGGGTTAGATTAAAAGGTTGCATTTGTTGTTTTCTATCATTTTGGCGGTAATATAAGCATCAAAATGCAGCTTCATATTTCGCCAAGTTTGAGGCATGTAACTGTTTTTCCTGGAAAGGGAGTAAGGGAATTTATCAAAGTAAAGGCTGTTACAAGGCACTTCTCGTATAGGATGGTGTTCTACTCCCTCCTACTCTTGACATTCTTGCTGCGCTTTGTGTTTGTGTTGACTGCAGTTGATACTATTGATGGACAAAGGAAGTGTTCTTCCATAGGTAAATTCACTTCCTGCTTGTTGATGTCACAAATGCTTCTTGGTCTAATATTTTGCGAGGCACTACCTAGTCATACTATTGTTGTGGATAAGTATTGCTCTAATATGATTAATGTTGGCTGGGAACTTGATCTTAGAGAACTCGAAGAAATAACCACAAGTTAACTACTCCCTCCGTCCTCTAAAGATTGACAAATTTTCTATTACAGTCCGTCCACAAAAACTGTCAAGGTCAAAGAGTTAAAAATAAATCATTAATTAAATTTCCATATTTACATCTT
>CAAKMY010044833.1:0-10032 GCA_901111285.1 Corrigiola litoralis | reverse complement strand
TTTATTATCATGATATTAAGAGATTTTGGTGTTAGTGATCATTTTTTTTGGGGAAACAATCTGACATTTAAGGAAAGATAAAGAAATAAATTGTGCTCCTTAATTTTTTGCATTTTGAAAAGTTGACAATCTTTAGAGGACGGAGGGAGTATTTTTTTTTGACTTGTATGTTTGCATTGATAGGGAGCAATCTAAGATGGTATTTTAAAGAACATCATTGAAAGCATAATCACTAGTTAATTCTATCAATTACTTTTGTTTTCTACTGGTATATACATGGAATACTAAATCAGTGTTAATGATCTAGGTTGCCTGGGCAAAAGACTAGGGCCGAGCATTCTCAGAAGTTCGTCCTCTTCAAATGTAATTTCTTGGCCATTGTCTCCTTGAATCTGTTGTCAGCAAAAAAATTTCATCCCTCGGTTTTCGATTTTGAAGTTCGAGTTTTTACATTTATTTATCACAGGTCCAGGATGTAATATATCAAGTATTTGAAGAACCAAATAGCTCTGTAGATGATAAAAATCCAGGTTCTGACGTTCCACAATCACTAGAAGAGTTTATGGCTGAAATGAAAGACAGCCGACCGGATGCCAAAACATTTGCTCTCAAGCTTAAAGCTATGGTAAATTATACTTGTATGTTCTTATTTAAAACGCCTTTGAAAGCCTTTGTACATAAATTTTGTGTTGTTAGTGACAAGCAAAATGTGTATGAGATGTTATCAGATCATAACGTAGATTAAAGTTTCGTTTCTTTTGCAGGTGAACTATCTTGAGCAAAGGACTAGAACGGCCAAGATTCAAGAATACCTATACCGGCATGTAGCATCTAGCAGCATTCCCAAGCAACTCCACTGTCTAGCGTTAAGGCTAGCCAATGAACACACTATGAATTCAGCTGCCCGTATTCAGCTTCCCGAACCTCAGCAAGTCCCTTACCTCGTTGACAACTCATTCTTCCATTTTGTCCTTGCTTCTGATAACGTTTTAGCTGCATCAGTTGTTGCAAACTCTCTGGTTCATAATTCCCTCCGCCCTGAGAAAGTTGTCCTGCACATCATCACAGATAAGAAAACCTACTCACCTATGCAAGCTTGGTTCTCATTACACCCTTTGACACCAGCTATCATTGAGGTCAAGGCATTACACCACTTTGAATGGATTAGTAAAGGAAAGGTGCCCGTTTTGGAGGCTATGGAGAAGGACCAAAAGGCTAGGTCACAGTTTAGAGGTGGATCTCAAGCAATTGTTGCCAGTGATACTGAGAAACCTAATGTTATAGCTGCAAAGCTTCAAGCTATGAGCCCCAAGTATAACTCAATTATGAATCACATTAGAATACATCTTCCAGAGGTATGTTGATTCAACAATACACTTAAAATTACTAATTGAAGATTATCTCTCCTTTTTTCTGCTGCGCATACTGATTTTGAATGTCTTTGTATGACTTACAGTTGTTTCCAAGCCTGAATAAAATTGTGTTCCTTGATGATGACATTGTAATACAAACTGATCTGTCGCCATTGTGGGACATTGATATGAATGGGAAGGTCAATGGTGCAGTAGAAACATGCAGAGGAGGTGATAAGTTTGTGATGTCAAAGAAATTGAAGAGCTATCTGAATTTTTCTCATCCTTTAATATCAGATAACTTTGACCCTGACGAATGTGCTTGGGCATATGGAATGAACATATTCGATTTGGCGGCTTGGAGGACGAGTAACATTAGCAACACCTATTACCACTGGTTGCAACAGGTAAACTCATTTAATATCATGGCCTGCACATTGAACAATTATCCTGTACAATAAGAATTATAAAAAAAAAAAAATCCTGTACAATAAGATTTTGATTGTTATCTGACAGTTGATCATTTTCTTTCCACACAGAACTTGAAATCAGACTTAAGTTTATGGCAGCTGGGAACATTGCCTCCGGGACTAATAGCATTTCACGGTCATGTTCACGTGATCGATCCATTCTGGCATATGCTAGGCCTTGGATACCAAGAAAACACAAGTCTTATAGATGCTGAAAATGCTGGTGTCGTTCATTTTAATGGGAGAGCAAAACCTTGGCTTGATATAGCTTTTCCACAGCTTAGACCATTATGGGCTAAATATATCAATTTCTCAGATAAATTTATCAAGGGTTGTAACATAAGGGAAACTTGAATTATTTGGGGGAGACAGTGTGGTGGATCTTCTTGTACATGAGCCATAGCACGGCGAGATATTCACTGAATTTCAGAGGGACCTTGCAGAATATGATCTTGCAAGACGAGGAAGCCAAACAACGATAGAGTTAGTTGTATGTACTTGATATTGCTTCCTTATTTTTGGAGCTATACTTTTTGTATTCTTTCATCTGATATTCTTTGTTCACAAAATACACTATACTTGTGAAGCATATACTTCAGAGTTAACTGATAGACAATCTCATACTCTCGAAAAGGATATAAATTGAAATCATAATGATTCATGAAATTGTCAATCAACTAGCTTTTCTTCCTGTTACATTGGAAACCAAGTCCTTCAGAAACTTGGTCGACTTAGTGATAGGCGAATTAACCGCCATCAGATTGTACAAAACATTCTCTACCTCGGTAATCGATGGCCGCGCCTTAAACCTTGTAATCACCTTCAATTGATTCCCCTCTTCTTCTACTAACACATTCCATTTCTCCCCACTCACAACACCATCTCTGACAAACTTGAAAACAACGCCTTTTCGCTTACTCAATATACCTCTCACTTCCAATCCTAGGAATGCATAGAGCACATCAAATGAGCCTACAAAGCCACTCAAATCACCTAGACTTGCCTCTTCCTCAAATGCCCATTTCGGATTAAACAACACCAAAGGCTTTGGATACAAAGTGTCACTAACTAACTTCATAACTGTCAGCTGTGAAGAATTTGGCGCCAAAAATACAGCCATGTCAGCAGAGTTCAAATTTCTGTTATCAACTGTCGTAACAGTAGTTAGCTCAATATGTTCAACTATGCGAGATGAAAGAGCTTCGAAAGCCTTCACTCCACTAGCCATTGTAGTAGGATTAGACCATATGAGCAAAATTTTAACCGAAGAGCCTTTGTTCTTGAGTTTAAGGCTCCCAAAGACATCGAAAACGAGCTGAGTAAGTGACTCAGGAGAGTCATCCATCACGGGTATTTCTACCCGAAACCTTGGCTGTTTTTGTTTCTTGATTTTGCCAGTGAGTTTTGGGTTGCTAAGCGGCTTTTGCAATGCGGCCGAGAGGCTAGTTTTGACTTGGAAAATGGCATCTTCTTTGGAACTTGGGGGTGTAGGGGAAGAAGAGATGGAAGAATGGATAGTAAAAAGTGTGAGTTTTGGTGTGTTTAGATATTTCTTTGGTAAGAAAGTTTTTAAAGTAGCATGATGGGGATGATTAGAAAAGGTTGGAATTGAATGAGATGATAGTTTTGAGTGGGAAGATAGGAGTTGATGGTGAGAAAATTTTGTGGATTGGATATGGATTTTGAGAAGATTGGAAGCCATGGAAATCTTTGAGTTGATGATTGAAATGGGTGTTACATAGTAGGGCACAAGAACATGCAATGATGCAAAGCATTGATAGGGAGGATAAGGTGGCAAGTTCTTCACAGCCTCACATTATCCACTTTGTTTTGGGTCAGATTTCTTGCACATACAATGTTCAAAGATCGAGGTCCATAAAATTTTACTCCGTCCTTCGTACTGAATAACAAGGTTCAGAAATTGTTTTTTTTTTTTTTTTACGTGAAAATTTGTAGTCACTATTTCTTAACATTGGTTTAAAATTGTTACCATCTAATATAGCCATTGAAAATGAGAGGGGTTTTAGGAACTGAAGATACTAAAAATTATACAAAATTTTTGACATTGGTCCAGGGAGAGGGTTAGAGAAATGAACAACATTAAGTTAATTATATATTAAAGAACACACAAAGTAATCAAGCTATTCCTTATATTTTTGACTTGAGGGATGACACTCGTAATTAACCACTAGAGCATATATTGGTTCTTACTCTCTAGGACCCAATAAATAACTTGCATTTGCTTTTTTTTTTTCCAAAATTTTTTAGGAAAGCCAAGAGGAAAGTGTGTTAGTATAAGGAAAAAGAGGGGAAAAGGGGTTACAAATGTTGAAATATGATTTTAGTGTAGCCCGGATGAGCAAATAGAAAGTTTGTATTTCTATCAGCTAACATCCAAGCTCCAGCTTACTGCTTCCATTAATCTGTTAATATCCAAACACCATTTTTAAACAACTTATCAATTTGCTAGTCAAACCAACTCTTATAATCAGCTATCAATTACATCTAATTTGACCAGCTAGAAGCTAACTAATCAAGGCCAAAATTTACTTTGGATTCTTGAGAGTTATATGACTTATATCGATGCCATCCTCTTTGAAGGTTAATAAAATTGATAGATCCCCTCATAAAGCAACACATGAAATATCAATATGGTAAATGGTATAAAACTGTCAACTTTATTATAAAACAATCTTAGTTTCTTTTAATACGTAGTATGGATTTTGTTCTTGATATGACTATTAGAATATAACTAATAATTGGATATCAACTACGTGATATCAGTTTGGGCTTTTGATTGAGCTGATTCTAACATTATATTATATTTGAGCAACATAAACTAAGAGTCTTGAGTTGGAATTATGGGCAATCCCTGTACGGCTATAAACCAAGAGTCTTGAGTTGGAGAGTGCCCTTATAAATTTGACAGTTCTTCCGATTATTCCATATTATCTCCTAGTTAAAGAACCTCATCTTTCTTCCCCTCTTTCTCTTGTCCTGTAGCTTGATAATTTTCCTGGAAAGCATTGGACGCCATTCCACACCGATACACCATCCATGAACTTATCATATCTCTATAAAAAAAGGATCCGTTCAAATCATTATACGCCTGGTATGGGTCAGTCTCATTTTTCGGATAAATGGATGGTCCCTCGTATTTCTATGAAACATATAAACATGTGAGTGTTTTCTAGTCAACTTTCTAAGGGAACTTTTGTGGCGACTCAAGAAGGTGAGCTATGTAGCTTCAATCAAGGTCACAGCAACTGATCATTGTACACCTAATATATAGTGGCCCCTCATTTTTAATGGAAAATCTTCACGATCCAAGGACCATGTTAGAGTTACGTAGCAAATGGAGTAGGTGGGCTACGTAAGTTAAATCCGTTCATAGTGCACCGCGTAGCACGCTCCTTTTGACTCTAGGGCCACTCTTTACCAATCCAGCTTGTGCCAACTTTACTCGCCAAGAAGCTTCATCTTCTACTCTTCGCTTGCTCTTATAATTTGCTTGCCATATCTCTTGTCACGTCAATGTAATTATGAAACGTGAATCATAAAAGCCCTTTTCACAAAAGAAACCAACTCCCACTAAAAAAGTCACCCAAATTTGTAATCTTAAATAGACCTATTTTCTACAACTATTGCATAATGCGAATGAACATACATACAACGTGGGATAGTCACTCTAAAAAAATGTCACCCATTTTCACCATAAGAATTTCAGCAATAGTAAGTACCCAAATAACAGGGGATCAAGGTAACGTGACAGTCAGAAGAACTGACTCGATAATGCTAGGACGAGATAAGGTCACTTATTCTGCCATTTTTACAATTTTTTCCAACACAGCTGCATTTCATTGAAGTTCCACAGTTAACATACACAACAATCCACATCCACCAAATGTAGTTTGTTAGTAGACTTCAGCACAAAACTAGTGCACAGTCAAATGAAAAGTGACTAAAAAGACAAAAGAGAGGGCAATCTCGATGAGGTGATGATAATTGTGACCCCAATTGACTAAAGGGCTTGGCTAATTAAGCCACTGGTGGACGGAGAACGTGATCCTGGGATGTGTCAACTGCAGCAGGAGGCATGAACTGCCACATGGCGACTCCAGGGTAGCTCATGAATGGCACCAACTTGCCTCCAGGAGCTTGAGCTGGTGGGGCAAATGCCGGCATCGGAGTAGGGGCTGACAGGTATCCAGGTTGGGTGTTCATGGTCTTTAGCTGCTGCTCTAGCTTATCCTTCTCGGCCTTCAGCCTCTGCTTCTCATCGCGGAGCTCGTTCTTCTCAGTCTGAGGATAAGAAACAAACTCACCTATAGTTGGAGCATAAACCTAAATATACAACCTTAGAAAAGCAGCAAGAAGAATTACCTTCAATTCCTTAATCTTCTCCTGTAAGTTTGAATTCGAATCCTTCAGCTTCTGAGATTCACTCCTTAGCTGAGTCACCATCCGAACAGCATCCATCAAAATGGCTGCCTTGTCTGTCTTTGGCGCCCTACCAGGTTCCAATATGGAGCCTAATTCCATAAACCTGACATAATTTTATACCACCAATGAATGACATACACATGCAGACTGATATAAAAGTGAAAGTAGAAAAAATAAGGGAGAAATTACTTGTCATTAAGTCTGTCCCTACGTGCCTTCTCCCTGCAAGCTTTGGAGCTAGATGGACCACATGATTCAGATCTCCCCCTGCAAAACGAGATGTCAACTTCTGATGATCAAGTGGAAATATACATAATCCTACCATTACCATACAATATACCTAACCATACCAGCATTCCTTCAGTGCCTCACATCAGGCTCCCATTGCACGAAGATATTCAATTCACAAGGAAGACAACATAAAGATAGTAGTAAGGCAATATCAAGGAACACCTACCTATACTATTCAAGTTGAACATAATTAAGCATCAAACTGCAAGCACCAACCCTCAAACAGAATATTGATTCTCACGGTCTAAGGTCAAAGTCTATATATATTGCTTCATTTTTCTGAAGTCAAACTAGTTCTTCTTCAAACATCCTATGATTAAATGGACAATCTAGTTGACGCTCAAAAAATCATTAGTCACTCTCGACAGAAATTCCAGTAAACAAATAGAGCGTATGACAACGGGCAACAATCAAAAATATTCGCATAACATTGCGAAAATATACCTCTTCTTTGAGTTGCTCTCCTTGGGCCCTTCTGAATCGCCATAAGTTCCATCAATCTCCGCACTAAACAAACAAGAGGTAAATCAGCAGAATCACAAAGCAATGTTGAACATCAAAGTACAGTGGGATGTTACAAAAATATTTCACAGAAACAAGGGACCATGATCAATTATAGAACCACATCAACTCGGGACCAGTTGAAACCAGAGATTGTTTAATGCTCAGATTTGAGTACAGTTGACAACATAAGAGGAGATGACACTTGAACGCTGAAAGCAATATATCCAAATGATTTACTTCAACCTAATGAGAGAGACCTGTGTTTTCACCATATACCAAAGTTTTTTTAAACCTGGTAGGTATTCATTTACCAAAGTACGCCCTATATTACTCTTAACTTGTCAGATGTATCCAACACATATGGCAGGCATTTCCAGGTCTTCCCTTTATTCCAAGGATCATACCAAAGTACACTTATCATTTTAAGGTATCAGATACAGTGTCCAACAGAGATACAACAAAAGTTGGCACAATGGTCGTGCATAATCCGCTCTTTTTACTCAGAAGTTCAGCAGTGTTAAGGACTTGAGGTATACAAATCCTAGAGCCAAGCAAATAAACACTCTGCAGATATAATGCAGATATGTATACAGCCAAACTCTACAACAAATACCACTCAGCTGCACAACAAGACTAAGACTTTCCTCTAAAACATGTCAGTTAGGTGTTCAAATTAACCGATTCTAAGATCAAAAATGAAGAAACCATAGTTCACTGGTATAAGTGTTTCAATGAAGAAACCATTTTTAATTGTCTTCAACAATTCCACACTACTTAACATAAGCCAAAAAACAATTTAAGCCTTATCAAATCTCAAATCAGATAAAACATACTCTTACTGCAAAATGTGTGTCAAAACATTATTATCATGTCAGAAATGAAGAAAGGAATAACAATTTCCAAAGCTAACAGTAACCTCTACTTTCAAGTGTAAGCACATATTCTTGATTGAACCAAACAAAACAAAGAATAAATAGATTTTTATAAAATGGTACATCAAAACAATATCCTGATCAAAGAAACACAAGGAATAAAGAATCCCAGAAAAAGGGCAACCACCAAAAAATATCCATAATAATTCAACAAAGTACAAAAAAAAAAAATAATAATAAACAACAAATGGGTATTTCTCAAAACACCAAAAAAGCCTCAATCTTTACTCATAATTCACAAATTCAACAAATGGGTATTTCTCATAACACTAAAAAGCTTTAATCTTTACTCATAATTCACAAATTCAACAAATGGGTATTCCTCAAAACACTAAAAAGTTCGATTCTTTACTCATAATTCACAAAATTCTAATATGGGTATTACTCAAAACACCAAAAAGCTTCAATCTTTACTCACAATCCACAAAATTAACAAAATGGGTATTCAAAATCAAAACCCTAATTTCACAAAAAACCATATTATTCAAAATAAATTAATTAAAAAACAAAATTACCTGAGATTAAAAGTGGAAGCATTCAAGGCTTGCAAAGGGCAATTGAAGGCAGAATTAGAGGAAGCAAAGTTGCAATCAAGAACAAAGTTTTCCTCCATTAAAGAGTTGCAATCATACAACAAATAATTATTAGGGTTTTCATGAGACATTTTTCTTTCTTTTCTCCGGTCACTTTGCCCGGAAAAACCCGGGTTTTCCGGTCGGGGGGGTTAGAGAGAGAAAGAGGTGAAAGTGTGGGGTAGAGAGAGAAAGCGGTGGATGTGTTATTTTTATTTGTTTAATAATAACAAGATAATAATAATTTGGTTGGTATTTATTGGAGGGGCAAAAAAGGATGAGAATATTGTTGTTTTGTTTTGTTGGATGGAAAGTGGGGACTTGTGTTGGCTTATGTTTTTATGCACTTTAGATATGTCTAACTAGAGTTATGTTGTTATGTTTATGTGTGTTTGGATTTTATGAACCAAAGAATAATGCTAATGCTACTATTTAGGAGTAAGTTATGTGTTTTGTAGTAGTAGAGTCGAAAACAAAGGAGCTTTACCTCATTGGGGTGAACGTGTTCTCTGCTGGTTCATGGGCTACTAGACCAACTTGTCATTGTCAGTTTAACTTATCTATTTGTAGCGTGTTTTGTGTATAAAAGTAGGTATCTCCTCCATTTTTTTCAAAGGCGAAAACTTGTGTGAAATAGTCTCATCAAAAGCTTTTGGCAGAGATGGCTACATGTCGGTACGGGTGGGTACGGGTCGATTTTGGGCATGCTAACCCCAACCCGGTCCAGAATCAGCTTCGGGACGGACTTGTAAAATCCTGAACATGTCCGGTTTTTAACGGTTTTCCTTTTTTTTTTTGCGGCTTTTTCTTATTTTTAAGGCTATCTTTTAGAACTTTTTATGAACCGCGGTCCTAAGGCGGGCATGGGCAGCGTTTTTCAAAAAAATATTATATTTGCGACCGGTGTAGAAAAACTTGGCTTGGGTCTGAGCTGGGCCGGTCCCTTGGAACTGCCAAATTCTGATTGCCAATGGCCAGCTCTAGCTTTTGTGAGACGATCTATAAAAATACTCATTTACCCTCGATTGAAGCACTTGAAATGACCAGACCCTCATTTCCAACCCCTCACTCCCTCCTGTTGTCGTTGTCGTCGATGACCATAGATTGTTGCCGGTGACCGGCATCGCCACAACCATTTTTCGACGACAACACCTCTATCCTGCCGGATTTTTGACGTAGATCCCGATTCCGGTATCCGTTAAGCTGTAAAATGTTTTTTGTATTTTTGCCTTTGAAAAAATGTTCTCCTTGACCTTTGTTTCCGTCGTCAATGTTGCCGAAAATGCACCACGTGGAAAACCGTTTACTCTTTAGTAGCGGCCTAGACCCATCTTGAGGTTGGGGAGGGGGCTTTGACGGTGGCAACAGAGGGGCGGGGAAAGAGAAACGAGTTGAGAGCGAGGAAAGAGAGAGAAACATGCATAAAGAGGTGGGGGCCTAGCGCCGTTGGGTGGGGACGGTAGTGGCG
>CAAKMY010044819.1:0-15723 GCA_901111285.1 Corrigiola litoralis | reverse complement strand
TAATTATAGTTTTAGTTTCAGATTTTATTGTATTGAAATTAGTGGTTCAGATTCGTTTTTCTGTGTAATATTTCTAACATTCCTTGACCATGTTAAGTTGATTTATCACATCCTTGTTCTTAGGCTCCAACTTTTGAGCCTCAACCAGATTAATTTGCGCTTCCTCCAATTTCCCCATTTGAAAAAACGTTGATGCTCTCCTAAAAAAAATCACTACTTATTTTCCTCAACTGATTTTGTGCTTATATAACTTTTTTATTTTTGTAGCTCATCAAAACAAGCAAAACTCTATCTATTTTTCAGTTCCTCATGATCATGTTAAATTAATCGATCCATCTTTTGAGATCGCATAGAACTGGACTTATATATGCAGGACATAGGCACGAACATCCGTAGGTTTTCACTATTTTGGACTTAAACTTGCCCAAGTAATTAAATTGTTTAATTATCATCATCTTTCGTATTTCTGACTAAGCCACAATCATGACATAACGATTGTTCTCCGTTGTCAGATGGCAGCGAATAGATCAATCAAGCAGGAGGTGATCGCTACAATGATATAATTAATAGATGCTTTACTAGTTAGAGGTTTTCTTGTTGACTTGCTATTGATCTCTTTAGATTTTTGTAGCATTTTGGAAGATAATCTTGTCGAAAATTGTTGTAGACATGGTTCATGAGATTTACTGGATTCGAACCATACGTCACAATTTTCTGTTGGACACTATCCAACTGCTCAAGCGTGGAGGTCAGATACAAAGGCTAGGCAGTGGCTAGCGCGCTTAGCCCTCAAATATACTCTGTATATGTCAATTTTATGCTCGCCTCAGGACTTTCGGTTTCTTTTCTTAGTTGCCTAGCTTCTCATAATTAGCATCTTCCCAATACTTGAAAATATAAATTTGCAATTCATTCTGAGACATTATTTGCAAAGTTTGGGGACAGGTTAAGTCGTTGGATAACTCTGAACAAACTCCATAAGGCAGTGGTTCACAGTTATGATGTGAGTTTGTCCGCCCGGCCGGGAGGTGCTCAATCCTGCTTCACCCATTTTGCAGGGCACAGAACAGTGCCTGTGAGCCTTACAATATTATTCACTACTTGCTCCTCTCGCAAGCTACTGCAGTTCGCATTTGCAGAGATAATTAAGTACCAGGTGAAACAGTAATCTTACGGTCCATCAGAGCATTGCGTCAACCTCTTCGCCTAGTGTTTAAATTGTCAGAAGAGTATGTCACTCATTGTTATAGTTTCAATGTGGCTGATAGTGATTTGGTTGGTGGCACGTCAGATACATGGAAATCATAAGTACTTATTTAAATATCAGAGGAGATCCCTAATTACCTATATTGCTGCGCTGATCATTCCAAAATTTTACCAAATTAATGTCTTGACAAAATTAAATTTTGAACTACCGATAACTATGGAATTATCAATTATGGCTCCGGTGTGAAGAAGAAATCGACATATATTACAACGCCAGGAGAATTAAGGAGGAATAATTGGGAGCAGCACTTGATGTATACCTCTGGTTCAACAAGTAAAAAAAAAAATGTTTGTAAGACGAGAGAAATAGTTAAACGATTAATTCAATTGTATCCAAATGTCCAACTCCATGAGTCACCAATGTATTTCATAAAAGACACAACTCGTATATCATATATGCCTGTATGGCATCAGGCCATCAGCCTATAGTAGCAAATTACCGCAAACTCTAAGGTTGTCAGCGAAACTGTTTACCCTCAAAAGTATCATTAAACTGCCAATTTGCTGGAGCAACATTATTAGACTGCACCATTCTCCCATCACTAGTGGTTACTTGAAATGACAAGCTTTGCCCAACAAGCGAGGCATCAGTCACCCAATTCTGACCCCAAGTCCGCGTCATTTGTAACCAATCAGTATTGGAACCTTTGACCTTTACACTATCAACCTCACCAACACCACCCACATTATAAATCAACACCAGGATCCAGTAAGGGTTCCCCTTCATTTCAAACCTGATGCCTCCAGTTTTGATGCATTGTACTCGACGAAAAGCCACAGGGACTATGCCGCCCCTATATACTGCGATTTTCCGGAACATTGGTTGAGATAGATCAAAATGTTTCAAGGGAGGGTTGCACCAACTTCCTGTAGGCTGAGAATAGTTCGGCGGGCAAAAGTTGGTAGCTGTAACACGGATGGTTGGGGCGCCACTAAGACACCATGTAGAATTATGGCACCTAATTATGTAGCAAGCTCCGCAAGTGACACCGTCGTTAAATAGAGCTGTGCTTAGTGCTGTTGTTTCGAGGCCATAGCCTTCTTTGAAGAGATCTCCATAACCACAAGCTCCTTCTGCAATCAAAAATATAATTCAACATTTAAGTTATCATCTTTCAGAATACGGTTTCCCGAAACCACATATTTAAGTTTAGTTGGCATCTCCCTTTAAAAGTGACAATGCCTAAACTTCCACATACACCCTAATCAGAAGACATCGACGACTGACATTAGCAATATACAAGATAAGCAGAAATTTAACACAACTGATATAACAACATAATTGCATTTCCTCTATTCTCTCATTAGCTTGGCGTATCAATGTATCATATCATACTTTATTTTGCATACATTAGTTAAGAAAGGCATATCATTTTTCTTGGTCTATCAATGGGTCAAGATTTCTAAAAGCTCCAGAATCAAGTCATCTAGGACCAGTCTTTTCTAATAAGACCTTAGTTGTTATGATCACATATGGATTGTCTTCATCTTTTAAAATTGTGAAGCACGATGTGGATTAACCTACAATGTTTTTCAATCGATCTATTGTCGGACCATAAAACGGGTGTTTGTAAGATTTTATTGAGAGTAGACTCAGATTTCTTATACTTTTACTGTATATATTTATCGGAAGCACGATCATCATCCTGATAACGTTGTACTTGTATGAAACAACCGAGCTCACTAATCCAATAAGTTCAAAGGAAGTTTTTTGAGTTAAACCTGTAAATTTGTTGTAATTTCATATATCATAGTACTATAAAGATGGTTTCGTACTAGAATTTAAATGTGACAATAATCTAATGCAACAGTTCATGTCCTCCTAAGAACGTTTATCATTTCCGTTCATAATAATAGATCATATATATACGTATTGCATGTATATACTAATATACTATTGTAACTCATTCGGATACGTGACTAATTCACTTTGCAGCCTGACTATATATCACTATTCTAACGGAAAACATAAGAATTAAAATAGATTCAAAAAGAAAAAGAAACAAATAAACTCACGCATAGTCTCACTGCCGCTCATGTCCCCGTAGAACGTTGCATGGGCAAAATCCCAACCATGTCCTGTTAGAACGTCATCAGATTTCCCTAGTGGAAGTAGAACTATGGCAGTTACTGTTACAAGTACTAGAGCACACATCTTAGCAGCCATACTTGCCTCTCTCCCTCTCTTTGTGTCTCTTGTAGGAAGGTCTCTCAGTCGAATTGTTTGGAATAATGCTAAGTAGTGTATTTATACACAACTGATCTTAGAAGTGTATCTACCAATTTTGAGTCAAGTAAGTTTCACAAAAACTCCCATTAATGTGAAAGAAAACAAAATACGAATCATTTGCTTCCTCCGTCAAGTCTCCCTTGATTTGTTTTCCATTTTTCGCTTTGTCAGCGACTTAAAACAACCCATGATGAGTTTGATCAAAATGATGGTGATATAAAAAATGAGACAGAGTCGCAGAAACATAACGTTATTAAGTGTTCAGTGTAGACAAATTATATCAAGAAATTTTATTGAAATAGTATTTCGTGTAATATTTAATCTATTGTTCATTTCCTCTACAATTGGAAACGAAAAGGGTTAGAATCTTTAATTGGCTATTGTTCTTGTAAGTAATTTTCATCATATAGTACTGAATGGGCAGAATTGCAGAAATAGTTGGAAAAGTACTTCTATGCATCTAACACTTGTATGTATTTTCTGCGAGCTTAACATACTTCTATAACATCTAGTACTGGGTTTACGCCGCGGCTAATGTACATTTGTAAAATGTAGAATTATGAAAGAAATAAATATTGTATAATAAGAATTCTTTATCCAAATATATATTTTTTTACTGAAATCATTCTCCCTTTTTCTATGAATTCCTTCCAAATTAAACACTCATATAATCTTTAGTTTTTTTTTTAGCTTATTACCTTTTTATTACTTTGAAGCTAATATGCAAGTTTTTGTAAATTTCCCGGAAACTACTTCATGTTATTTGCCTTTAATTACTGATTGTATGTGGTCATTCTTGTATTTTGTTACTTTTATTTTTCTGTATGAAAGTGTTTTGTGATATCTACATATTCAGAAATTTTATTGAGTATTTGTACATTGGAACATGATTATATTATCTTTTCCATTTTCGTTGCACTTCCATATTCTAAACAAAGTAAGACAGAAACATGAGAGATTTTGAGAGTTTAAAATTTTCAATTTTCTAAACAGAGTGAAGATCAAGATTGGCCTAGTAGTTGAGAATTCAACATGTATAGGAGTTGTCCCGGGTTCGAATCCTCATATATATCCTCATCCCTCCCTCGCAACGGTAGCCGCTCCGATGAAGAGTTTAAATCTTAAAACTATATTGTGGGTGAGATCGAGTGGATGAGAGAGCTGAATTAAGGTTTTGCATGAAGGAAAACATGCATACATTTAATTAATAATATTATATATTCGATTTGATTATATTATACATCTACACAACAATACGTGTGGCATCAAGATATAACCTGCATATTATCTAGATTAATTGTCACGCAACCCTAAGCAAATTATTGCACATAGTACTAAAAAAACAAATTTTTGCACATATGTAGACCTACACCTAATTGACCTTTTTACTATAAGTATTGGCATTGCCTGAATTCTTTGATTGAGTGTTTGTTACAAAGTTGAGTAATTTCCCACGATACATGGTTGACAGACCACTTTGGTGGTTACTCTTACATATGGAAAGTCCTAGGATCAGATATTAACTCTTCTTTTGTTAGTTTTCAAGTAATTATTGCATGTAACTTCATTTGGCTTGTTCTAACTTCACATTTATGATCATCTCAGGGCAAAAGTTGACGTCAGTTACAATGAGTTCTGAGATACAGCAGTATATGTTTCAAATGACTAACTTTGGTTTGAGTGAGACATTTATATTTCAATGCAAAATTCTTCTAATTTTCTTTTTTCGGAACAATAGGGATTATTTGTGTTACTTTAGTTTTATTTCTGAGGTTTGTCTTTCAGATATCTAATCATCAAATTAATTGACATTTCCGTATTACTCCCTTCGTCCTAATAGAACAGCCCATATTTCTTTTTGGGGTATCCCAATAAAACAGCCCAATTTCCTTATTTAGTAAGTTTTAGTCACTTTTATCACATAAATGCCCTTGCTTTTGGGTTGCAAACCACACGTGTGCTACTCTCTCTCCTTATTCTTGCATGTGGAACCCACCTTTTTTAATATTTGTGCCAAAAGCAAATATGGCTGTTCTATTGGGATGGAGGGAGTAAGACTTAGTTTGTTCATAACGTATATTCCGTATAGAATATCAAAAAAAAGTGCAGGCTGCTGACATGAATGGTTCTATGGTGTAGTGGTTAGCACTCTGGACTTTGAATCCAGCGACCTGGGTTCGACTCCCGGTAGGACCTTAGTTTCTGCCGTAGTGATTGTTTTTTGCTTTTATCACGTAATAAAAGTGAATGTTTTGCTTGTAACTAACTCCAACAATTGCCCTGAGACGTCTAGCATGCATTTCTACAAAGAGAAGACCCACGGACAGAGATTGACTAACTGTTAGAACTAGTATTCTCCTCGTTTCGACATAGTACAACATTTGAAGCTGCTACTTCGTTTGACAAGTTGACAATCTACATGTATATTACTATGATTGATGCAAATATTTATCCCATTCCACCTTATGGACGAAGTCCAATTGTCGAAGCTCCTCGCCAAAGAAAGTCTCTTAATGTAATGAAATGCTTCCTTTTCACACAACTATCCTCAACTTTATGAAGTCTTCAAGCAAATAATTCACTACGAGTATCATTGCAATTTTGGGTTGTTTGTGATAAAACTTGTTTTTAAGACATCATCATGTTAAGATGTCTTGGGATCCTGTAAAGTTTATTTATCATAGAGTATGGTAGAGCTTACGTTAAAAAGGCATAATTCAGAATATATATTCTAACTGAATAAATTATAAATAATCATAATTATATATAAGCATTATTTATTGTAAATCTATATTATATTTTTTTTTGAACTTTACATCATGAATTTCTAAAATCCGCATTGAAAAGTGTGAAAAGACACATAGAATTCTTAGTATGTTCATATACTATGGAAATTGACTTAAGCAATTTCCGAAGTGTTTATAGAACGCAATGAAAAGAATCGTTGATCTTATCAAAGGTAATATACTAGGTATTTCCTTTAATTTCTTATAAGTAGGTCAAACTAAAAGTGACAATTATGTGTGGTGAAAAGTAGTTTACACTCTAGCCCAAAAGTTCTTTCATTACCAGCTCGAGAAATTAGCTACGCATAGCGGACACAAACGTGAGTTTGCTCAGAGAGGGTAAAACTGTCCAAATGAAAAATAAAAGAGGGTTAATATGGGTATGAATTTTGTGGATCCAACAACTATAACCACCTTTCTTGACATGACGGATATGCACCCATCATCACTCCCACCAACACTTAAGCCCAAACTTATGTCCAAATCTCTACAAAAGTCATTTTAAATGGGCATTTCTATTGGCAATCATTAGTATTTTTTTCGGAGAACATCAAATTTTACGACCACCAACTCACCAAAGGACGTAACTGTACTCAATATTCCAAAATAAGAACGACTATCACTCATCTATGGCGGGAGAAAAAACTAATCTTTTAGTGTCAAACTGATGCAATTGTTTCTAGGACCATTGTGCCTATCTATTGTTAGTGTTCCTCTGCCCAAGAGTTCTCTTTAACTGCCCTTTCAAGTGTCACTTTAAACTTCAAATATCCAAATGTTGATGGATTGCTTAGTTGTTTCATAGAATCGTATATTAGTTGTACAACTTTCATTAGTTGTATCGTGAGCTGCTGCGATGAGTCACGGGCTATATATCTCAACGGAGTGCCTATTCCCACTCCAAGACTGTCTTCTAATACTCTAACTATCTTTAACGAGTCTACCATTTTATTTCAAACAATGATAGTATGAGCGTCAGAAGGCTATTTTGGAGTGGGGATAGACAATCCATATTTCAAGTACTGCCTTGTATCAGCTGCCTAAGTAAGGACTGGATAGTGTGGGAGAATCTGTATAAACCATTAATCAGTGTTTGACAGCATAAGATACCAGAAACTAGGGCACAAAAGCCCATTTATCTACCAAAAACCTTTCTTTGCATCTCTACAAATAATGTTCATGTCGTGCTTATTTCTCTTGAAACAGCAGTGCATCTGATGCTAGTAATATATCAATGCTAGTCATTTATCGCCCAACCAAGACGATATACCACATTTGGGAACATGCTTTACAACATCCCTAGAGGATAACAATAGCCAACCACCAAAAGCACCTGAAACTCAGTAGCGTAGCCAGTATGTCCTGCGTCGGAACCAGTTGTAGTCTGGTAAATACTTGATTGGTCCCATGGCAGCAATGGCAATGTCCTAAAAGAAAGAGAAACATATTCATATAAAGTTAACGGAAACTTAACAGAACAGCTGTACAAGTCCTTGACGAAGAAAAATTATTGGAAGGTTCTGATTGATAAAAAAAATACAAGTTCAAGTCATGATTTGACACTTAACTCGGCCTACGACCCTCATAACGGACCAGAAACAATTAAATAAAAACTCAACTACCAGTACTAAATAATAGTCTACATTAAATTCATTCTCACGTAAACGATAGGCTTTGTGTAACGATAAGGGTCGCTGAAAATTTTCCTCACACTGCGTACATACTCATCACTAAAGAGGGCAAGCTCTTACTTGAGAATGTAGCAAGTTGTTCAACCAGGTACAAAATCACATCTTCCCCTGCACAGGGAAGAAAGGATGCCTAGGGGTGGGTTGGGTACTTGGGTGGGAGGAAAGAATTTAAGAAGCACTAGAGCAAGTTTCTTCAACTAGAGAGTAAAGACTATGGAATACCATTCAATTCATCATCCTCCACCTATTACATATTTTGAAGAAAATAATTAGAGCTTTATGCAACTTCATCTCTGACGGACAAATTTACTCCAACTACAATAACAGAAATGAAGTTGACGAAAATATCATACAATGACTGCAACGTATACCAGAGCGGCAGAACCTCGTGCAGCGGGTTAGTCTAGCTATTTTGGTCTCCATACAAACTAATACCAATACCCAAAAGGCTCCATATAAGTCAAAAATTGCTGGAACGCAATCACAGATAACTTATAACCACTACCTATGTTGCCGAAAAAAGGGTGAAGAAGATAGCAACAACCTCAGCCTTACCTTATCAAATAAGAAGCGGTTTGCCACACGTTTCACAGTGCTGGCATCCACTGCATCAATTCGTGTAAATAATTCAGCAAATGGGATCCTCCGTCCATAAGTTAGCAACTGCAAGGGAATTTTGGATATACTTGTAAGAGCTAGATCATAGAAGCAGTCTCCTACAAATGCAATCAAAACAAGTACTCATAGAAGCAATATACAAACGCAATCAAAACAAGTACCACGAGAAACCACTTCATCTCAGTAAGCACCCCCTCCACTCAGTATCATTCTTAAACAATCTTGAAAGGAGGATGCCATATGGCCAATATAACATTACTATTCCACAAAACATTAGACTTCTTTTATGGCCCAGTAAAAGGAGGCATTGGTTTTGGGACAGAGGATGTCTAAAAGGAAAAACCGTGTCATGTTTCCACGTAGAACGAACGTATAGCTTGCACGCTACAGGGTTTGTTAAAAGCTGCAACATGAAAGTTGATCTCTCTGATGAACCAGAAGGGAGGCAGGTCGCCAGCTAAGAAACAAGTCCATTCATTCTCTATAAAAGCAGAAACCTTGACTAAAACAGGCATGCTGGCCTGCTGGGCCTTGTTTCGAGTTGCTTTGTAGACTTATCCCACCAGAGTAACCAGTATCTTCGTTTTTTGACCGAGAACAGAATCAATACAACATAGTGATGTATCTATCCTACAATACGGCTCTCAAAGAAAAAGGACGAAAATAAATATGAGAAATTTTACCTGCTGCCCAATATCCTTAGAAACAGCACTGGCCCCATCAGTACTACTAAGAAGAAGAGAGGTCTTCAGCTGCGCATCAGCACACAATGTCAGCTTACAGCAAATGCACAATGAAAACATAATCTTTATTCTGTCACAGAGCCAGCCACTGTATCTCTGCTTTGAAAATAGAAAACCATCCAGAATCACCTTAGATAATATCAGGACATCAAGTCTCAAGAAAGGACATAAAAACAGAAACGGCTATTTTTCATTTTTTTTTTTTCCCATACTATGTTTAGATTTAACTCCAAAAACACATAATTTAGTAAGTTTGGCTTCTTTTCCAAACAAAATATATGTAACAAACGATGGCAACATATGTAAAAGCCAGGTGTGACAACAAACAGTAGCACATCAAATTTTGGTGGCTTTCATGACAAGCAATCCATCACGAGTCTACACCAACAAATGTCAGAGCTTAAACCTCGAAGGGTATATCAGCAACCCGCCTTGACTGCCGTCCAGCAGCAAATGAAAAAAAGAGTAGTGACTAGTTTTATGTTCCTCTTGACAAGCTGGAGCAGAATCCATCTCAAAACTAATTGTTTACACAATAAATGAGGTGAACATGCATGCAAAGATCGGAAAGAAAGCTGAAGTTTATAGGACCAATTAACATGAGCAGTTTAGTCAGCACCTGCTCATTTGGCTGGGAACAATAAGAAAAGTTTACACTCTATACTCCATGGCATGAGCTTATGGATGAAGAGATTTAAAGGACACAAGTAATGAAAGACACGGTAGATTAGATGTACTTTCTCTGCAACTACCTAACATAGTTTTGTCCAATAACAAATCAATCAGTTAGTCAGTCCATTGTATTAAACAAGTTTACCTACGCGAAACGCTCCATCACGAAACGTGATTTAGGTAATAATTAGTAAAAAATGGGGAAGATTCGCCGGGGAATCTCTTAATAACGATTGACCATTATTCTCTATATATATGTATATGAAAAAGTACATAGAAACAATAAGTTTATCAGAATCCAAGTCCGGATGAGAAATCCATGTGAAACTTTAAGTCCTCACCCCAATCGCTTTATCACAAAAGCCTTTGAAATAAAAGAAAGAGACAAAAGCTGATATATGGGTGGCTATGAGGCAGAGTACAGGGAATTAACTACTTTACATTAGTTACCATATACAATATATACACTATTATAATGCAGTGGCTCATACTTGTTCGTTGCGTAATTTACTTCTTGAGTTAAGTGTTCCTTTACAATGCGCCACGCTTGTTTATTGTGATAACCTTAGTGCTGTATATATGTCCAATAACCCAGTTCAGCACCAGCGTACCAAGCATATTGAGTTGGATATTCATTTTGTGCGCGAAAAGGTGCAGGTTGGTCAAGTCCATGTTCTTCATGTTCTTGCTGATTATCAGTATGCCGATATTTTTACGAAGGGACTTCCTCGACCTTTGTTTGAAAACTTTTGATCCAGCCTGAGCGTTCGTTCTTCTCTCGCTCCGACTGCGGGGGTGTAATAGTGTATATATTGTATATGGTAACTAATGTAAATTAGTTAATTCCCTAGTTCTAGTTTTCCTTATATTGTTATACATAGTTTCCATAATACTCTTGTATTCTTGGTATATATATGAGATATCTCATGAGCCTCCATTGAGGACTCTTCCCCAATCATAATCCTACACCATAAAGTGATCCATGGCCATTTAAGAGAAGCATGTAACCCTGTTATTGATTTCTTAGTCGTGAGTAGGTTGTTATACTGTTTCCCCTCAAATTATTAATGAATGAATGTATAGCTGATAGAGTACCCCCCCCCCCCGGACTAATGGCGTAAAACAGAAAAAATGTCTTAAAAGTTTAAATGGACATCAGAAGCTGCTGCATTAAACACTATAAATGGAGACAATTGCCATGTACCTGATTACGAGCACGAATAACATCATCATCTGAAACCCGATAAGACAACTTGCTTATTTGATGCATGATTGCATATGCAAGATCATCCAAGCAGTCCGGCTGTTTAAAAAGAATGAACATTGTACTCAACACATTGTAAGACGAAGAGTAAGCATCAACAAAAATTTCGTCTTTTTCTACAATGAAGGGGGGGGGGGGGATTACTCTAAGAGGCAGCTCATATCAAATTTACTCAATAAAGTAAGATGCTCAAAGAAATACAGCAGGTACAGACATCTGTAGGCTGTATTATATTTACGCACCTTGGCAACAGCATAGATACCAAAAAGACCTGTGTCTTTGTAATTAATATTAAAGGTCTTGATGCTCTCAGCAATTTCATTGATGGCAGCCATCTGGACAAGCTGCGAGCTGTTTGTAGAGAAAAAAGAATCAGAATTCGATATTCTTTCTCACTGACATGCTTGATGCCATGCAACAGCACTAATCAATCACAATATCATTGACCTCCTCTACAAATACTGAGAGAAAGTACTTACTACATCTCGTTTACAAGTGAGAAAAGCAGGGCTACCCGAATATAAACATTCTTATTAAAAAGAAGCGAGCAAACATGTGATGGCTAAGTGCATTCAGATAGCATGGAGAATCCTAAATAACACATACCCTACATGCTTTCCACCTCCGTCCTTTTTGCTCCATGAGCCTAGCATATTCTGCATGACCATCAAAGCAATAGAATCGGCATCCTTGCCAGAAGCTCCTTCAAATGCAATTGCAAAGTGCGCAAGAGGAATGTCATCATCAATTATCCGAACCTATATTCATTGCTGAGAACATTAAGAGACAAGACTGATAAATGGTCATCACGTGCAAAATACTCGGGTTGTATGATAAACAACCACATTCACGAACCTCTGATCCAGTGAAATTTGCCGGGTCAGCGGAAACTAGCTGAGAAGTTGTGGCGGGGTTAGCTGACAGCTTTGTGAAAGCCTTTTTCACTAGTTCCACAACATCTTCATGCTTAACAGCTCCTGATGCAGAAATCACCTGAAATAAACATCGAAACAAAAGAGTTGAAACTTACATCAACATCTATATAGGATTTCCACTAATCCAACAGCACTGTATTTGATCCACCTCATACTGAAAGACAGCCAACAAATAAAATAGAACTTATGTAGGGAGCAAATAAAATACCAGTCTATGTGCAGCGCAGTGAGACGAAATGTAAGCTTCAATATCAGATTTAGTAATTGACTCTATATGATCCACGGGTCCTTGGATTGTCCTACCAAGTGGAGTATGCTGGAAGGCAGTTGCATGTAACTGGTCCAAAGTAGCTTCCTCGTAATTTGGTGTCATCTAAAAGAAGAATGCGACATCAGCCATAAATACAAAGGTAGAACACAAGAGAAATTAGAGCTTTTGTGGAACAAATTAGTGACAAGTGAGTCCTGCTGCTACTACAATTTGTGACTCAATCGAATATGAGGGAAATCGTGTAAAAGCCATGTGTAGGATGATCAATCAACAAGAAGGGCAACACTGCACATACAAGCCTCAAAACCAGAAAATAAGATAGACAGAAAAGAAAAACTATTATACACATACAAATGCTAATTCTTTGCTGGAAGTGTTTGGAGACTAATAAGAAACATAAAACACAAAAATAAAAGCTAACTATAGGCCAATAGTTGACTCAAGAATGATTATAGAAGCACTAAACACATCATATATATGCACTGACAGCATGCACAGAGACATAAGAAAGAAGCAATAACAATAATCATGAGTCATTATGTGTTGTTTCTGTAATAGTAAGATCATTAAGGTCTGTCTATTACCGATGGAACCAAAAAACAATAGTTCTTTGATTTTAGTATATAGTGGACCAAATCAAAATAGCTCATAAAACCATATGCGCTTCTATTATAATGGAGTAGTAGATGGTTAACGCAATTCATCTCAAGGACCAAGGAAATAACCTCTGTAATACTAATAGTACATGAGTAAGGCTGTGTACACTTGCCTCGCTTATCCGGTGCCTCTTTGAAGGCCCGGGTAAGGTCATGTTGTTTTTGTCGTCATAGTAGGACCATTAGCTAAAGTGACAATAATAATAATAATAACAACAACAATGAATGACACAAAAAGGAATAAGGGGAGAATAGACATATTATCTAAGTAATACTTTGCTATAACATGTATAACCCTTAGTTTTTTCACATGGAAGAGTCTGTCCAAACGACATATACAAATAACAATATTTCTCTATCTGGAACTGAAGTTCCTTAGAATCATCCTCAACAATACACCTAACGTAATTTTCTACGCAATTTATTATGGTTGCAAGTTTGTCCTATTCAAAAACCAATGCATACAGAACCAGCTTTGTGATATATAGTGGCATACCCTTTGAAACCATGTGTAAAGCATTCAGAAGCCAGAACATAGCAAGCAATAAAACATTCAATTACCATTTCATTAAATGCTTAATGACAGGCCTGCTCTGAATACCCCTTCCAATTCCATCCAAACCAATAATCTCCAACAACAAAGATAAGGTAGCATGAAGAGTAATTAAATCTTGGACACCTTATAAGACAAGAGACCTCATCCAACAACAACTAAGATTAAACTATCATTAACATTGTCTAGACTCCAGCAACTCGTATCTTGAAAACAATATAGCTACACTTTGAGAGGTTGTCTCTACTTCCCTACCCTGAAGTATATCAAGCAGAATCGCCTATGTAACATCAACACCACTAGACAAAATACTTGGCAGTAGCTAATGCACAATCTATATATCTTCAAATCAAACACATTCCTCCAGCTTATCAAATTTATTTTAGTCCTCTTTTTTATTAACATTGTTATGCTTTACCACTTTCAGTTTCCTCAAAACACTCGAAGTGGGCCAATCGAAGAACTCCTTCCTGCCAATCCATCCAAAGCAACAGTGTCCTACAACTCGAAAGACTTTCTACTGCTGCTAAAAACTCAGCAATAAGGATCACTAGATACACCATGAAAATAACCTGCTGCTCACATTTCACAATCAAATTGGACAGGACCGCGTGATTTCCTTGACTAAAAACCCCCATCTGTTCCAAATTGATCATCATCATCTTGCTTCAAATTTAAGTAAAACTACAGAAAAATCAACAAAGAACGCAAAATTACCAAAAATTCAGTAGTAGACACTCCTCTAACACAGAACCATAAACAAATCATGTAAACACCTACCCCCAATAAACTCTCAAAAATAAATGTCAACCGAAACCCCACTGTAGCTCCCCAAAAACTATGGGTCATCAACACGACCTTTTGACAAACCGAAATATAACTAAAAACTGGACTTGGCTCGGTGAACAAACCGACCCCAATCGAGCTGTTTGACGAAATGACGAGTATACTTACCAGACTTATCAACAACAGAGACAAAATCATCAATTATAATCAATTCAAACCGTGAAGAGTACTCCAAAAAAGTGCCTAGCCTAAAGTAATCCCAGCTCAAAAAAGAAAATACTCCTCTTTCCTCTCTATACGTAGCATATTTTTTTAATTTTTGATCACAACTTTATTTTGTATGAAGTTAAACCATTCAATGGCTCATAACGAATCCTAAAAAATCAACGTCCGTCTATGATCTACTAATTTATGGTGGCTACAAAAAAAAAAAAAATTGTGGCCATGGAAGTATCGTTGTGTCTGATCACAACCGTCCATCATTTGTAAGAAGTTAAGAAGAGAACTAGCTCAAGTGGTTGGAGCTATCTTACCCCAATCATGAGGTTGGGGGTTCGATTCTTACCTGCGACTTAGTGCGCGACAAAAAAAAAAATCATTTGTAAAAAGTTAAACTAACAACTTCGCAAAAATATATAAAGACGGTCTCTTCATACAACGAGTTTCCAGATCAACTCATAAGAGGTTGTTCTAGCTTAACCAGAAGTCCCAAGTTCGAAAACATAGAAAAAAGGGACAGCTTTCCCGCTCTAGTGGTCCTACCGCCAATAGTGGTCCTACCCAACTTAAATCGGGACTAAACCAAATAATGAAAACCAACAAAAAAGATAAATCAAATACAAAAATTCTTATTATACCTTGTCCCTTTGAGTAAGGATCTGTTGACGAACATGATCAATCATTTGATCATTGAGAACAAAATTCTGCAAGATATGACCCAAAGCCTCAACCCCAGCCACCAAATCCTTCCCCAACAATTTCGCCAAAAAGCCGCTAACCTCCCTCCCGGTAAACCCACTCACCTCCATCCCAATCCCGGCGGCGCCCTCGTGCCCGGTCCCGAGAAGCAACCTCTCGAGGAAGCTGGCAACCCCGGACCTGTGATCGGAGTCGAAGCGGGAGCCGGAGTCGAGGAGGACAGAGACGGCGGCGGAGCGGGAGGAGAGGGAGGACTGGGTGGCGACGCGGAGGCCGTTGGGGAGGGTGGTGAGGTGGGTGGGGGGGAATTGGAGGAGGGGGGTGAGGTGGGGGG